>VZTT01060684.1:5531-30159 GCA_013400855.1 Buphagus erythrorhynchus
AAGGATTTTTTTTTTTAATTTCCACTCTTTTAAAATATTCCAGATTAGTATTTTAAAAATATTTCTACTTTTTGCACCTACTGCCTGAAGAATTATAAATGCTCAGTTTAATTTATTTTCCATCTGGTAACAGGCATTTACTTCCTTCTAAAGATGACTGATGAGCTGATCACATTTCAATGCAAGAAAGTATCACCAAATAAGGCCAGAATTTTCCATTCGCTTCTGCTGTATTTAGGCAATACTTGTTCCGAAGAATGTTCTAGTTTTTCACCCATATTTAGAAAACGTATTGTGTACCATGGTGAGATAGTCTGATTCTTGCCAGATTTGAATAAAAAGGCAACACAACGTTAGATAATTTTAGTCATAATGATACCATTCAGTGGAATCACAGTTATGCAATGCTATGTTTTCACAGCATTGTGGAGTTGTGTTAGGATACTAATTTCTTGGCATTGTAGCCCAATTATTTTCATTTATGAACTCAGAGGATGGAGGGAAATTTGCCATGCTAAAATTTGAAGCAGTGCTTTAGCTTTCTACTTTGAGTCCACTGTTGCATATACACTATTACCATAATAGCAGAACAACTCTGCTATTACAGAACAGGCAAATCAGATGGATTTATAAAAATACAGGAACACTGACAGGAATTTTTTTATGAACTGTAAAGGAGAGGAGTTTAATGTGTAGAAAAGTCATGTATGAAGCAGATTTCCTTTACGGAATTTAAACCAAAGCAAAATACGTAAAAAAAGGTACCATCTTGTTCTCTTCGTCAACTGAAGTTTATGCAGACATCTCTTAACCTAACACCTACCACAAAAATAAAGAAAAATACATTATGTTTGGGAGACAAAAGTGTCAATTATTTTCTTTAAATTCCTAGACAGTTATGGCTCTGACTCATCCAATTTTCTCAGTTTAATAAAATATGACCCTGTGGGAGTAGCCTGTTGCAAAATTTACCATAACTATCTTCTGCCTCCAATGTGAGAAATGAATTCTGAACATGTGGACAATTTCTCCTTTATTTGGTTAGTTAACTGTAGAGGTACCTCTGTGTAACTTCTATCCTGATCATTCTGGCAACATGGAATTTACACAATACACAAAACTTTGATAAGGATCTCTGAATTAATGTAAACTTTTCCAAGAACTTTTAAAAGAGGACAAAATTAAGGGGGGTGGAGGGAGAGGAATAAAACCCAGAGTAATGATGAAATCAAAAAACAATTAAGCAATTCACCAAAGATACTCAAAGTACCACAGCACCAAAAGACAAAGACTCGATATTAAGCTAAATTCATAAAAGATATTTAATGTGCCAAGGAGAACCAAACAAGCAGGTGATATCCATTTCAGTGTTTTAATTGGTTTGTTACCTTTGCAGACAGTCATAAATAAAAACAAAAATAAAATTAAAAGTGAAATAAAAAAAGAAGGAACATAACACTGCATTTTTTCCCTTTACCTAAGCCTGCTAAAATTTTATTGTACTGAATTTGCAGTTTATAAGCAGTGATTTGTGTATAAGCACACTGGAAACATGACACTCGGCCAAAATTCTGATCTTGAAAACCCCTTCTCAAATAAACAGTTTTTACTCAGAGCATTTCTGATTCGGTAGCAGACATGCCTTCCTGTGCAAACTCATGGCAACCGACAGTGTGAGAAATCGAGACATCACCGAGCCCTTTGGCTGTGCCGGGAGTTTCCTGGGGGAAGGTTGGTCACAGTAAATTGTCCTTAGCTGTGAATTTCACTCTCCTCCCGAGACTCTAAATCTCCTGACCTCTGAGTCACATTTGAAAGTCCACATACTCTCCATCTGCTTGTTTGCAGAGAAGGGAGAGGATGAGTGTCTGCAGAACTGGAGAGGAGATTGAAAGCAGGTGATGTCCTGGGTTCAAGGTAAAAAGGGACATGTCTGTATTAATGGGGTGCTATAGAAACTTGTCCTCCATCAGCAGGAAGTGGCTCATCTACTAAATGCATAGCAAGCTGGCACATCATTTCAAATGGAAGCAACCAACATTATGGATTACGACAGAAAAAAACTATTATATCCTTAATGCTTGTGAACACTAACAATTGGCAGAGTACATAAAATTTCATAATGTCCAGGAAAAAGAGAATTTGTGCTTTTCAGCCATTATAGTGTTTGAACTGAAAATAAATGAACAAGAATTTTGGTGTAAAGTATGTAGAAAGCCTGATAAGATTTTTCTTGAATACTCCTTATTTGCTTGTTTAGAGCTATAATATTAAAGCAACATTTAAATAAGCCTATATTTGCAATTATGTACTCTTAAGAGTGAGAATTGATGTAGGCTTTTGATCTTGCTTAATTTTAGGAAAGGAAATTTTAGTTTGTTTTTTATGTGCAATTCAATTTATGCCCAGAGTAACGTAAGTTAATAGGGAAATGTCACTAAGAGTCTGAATATAAAATAGGGTATGAAATTGCTGGCAGATCAGGGAAAACCTTTCTTAGCAATCGAAAGACAAGAAAAAAAATTGACCCATGTCTCCAGAATTATTAATGAATATTTCAGATAAAAGATGTATTTTTTTTGTTTTCATCTCTCACTCTGCACTGAAACACCGCTTTATTTATGGTGATATGGATTGCAATAAAAATTGTGCTTACAAAATGCCTTTTATTCAATACCTTCCATGCAACTTAAATCTTATGTTCACAAAATCTGTCCTTAAATCCCACTCCACTTCTTAAACTACATCAGTTTTTTTTTTGATATATGAACTCTTATAAATAGAGAGTGTTGGCTGCATACATTGTGGAAGGATCTGTCCTGCAATATGAGAAAGCAATTTCTCCTAAGTTACAAAGAAGTAAAAAGAAGCACATAGAGTCTGTGTGGTTTGTTTCAAACAATGAGTAAGAGGCCACAGAAAGGTCAGATTTAAGAAATCTCTAGTGGTGCTTACTACAGTACACAACACTGACCATTCCACTATATTTAAATGTATCTCCTAATTGCATTTTCCTTTCAAAAAGTATAATTTGAAATAATAGAGGGGAAAAAGATGTGAAACAAATCTGTTATGTTTTCTTGCTTTTGGGAGATGGGTGATAGTTTCATTACTTGTTTTGGAAAAAACTTATTCTTAAACCTTTCTGAAAGCAGTTTCTTTTTTACCTAACTGCCATGTAGTTGGTGCTATAAATCATCAGAGATCTAGATGACTAATGTGTGGAGATTTATATCAGACTCCTACAAAAACAAAAAAAAAAATGGAAGCGGGTGCTTTGCTGAATATATATAAAAAATACTATTTCTCTGCTACTTTTCTACAATGTTATCACAGTTGCAAAGCATCATTACTTTAATATGTCATAAGGCCAAATACATTCCAAAACTTTCAAGAAGCAATCTATCCACTTGAACACACATACCTACACTTACAGAAATATATAGCTTTAGCAGTGAAAGTAGTTCAGCTCATGCCAGAGAAATTAAACTGACAGCTTCTCTAGTACATTTTTGCCTTAATATAGAATCTGTTTTAGTTTCAGTGAGGCTTCATTTTGGTCCATAGCTCCATCTGCATGGAAAAGCTGACAAGAACAGTGTTGTATCCTAGAAGTTTTTAACTTTTCATTAAAAAGATGTACAGAAATGGTCAGAATCAGGCAACAGTTCACTTTCCTCCTGTCTCCTCTCCCCAGTGCCATGATCATTCAATGACAGTTCTTGTCTTCCAGAGACCTCTGGCAGCAAAGTACTCTTTGGAAGCACAACATAAGAGAAAGAGCTTTGGAACTCTGCTGTCACTGAGGAGAGGGATGAGCTATTGACAGACAAGATTCATGAGGACCTCTAGTCAAAGATTAAGGAACAGCCCTATGACAGTTAGATTTCCTAGTAACTAAACCAGTTCTCTGTTGGTCTCTGTAATCATGTGGCTGGTCCCAAGCTAGGTCAATGGTTTGTGAAGTAGTTACAGGAACCTCTGACAAGAATTTGCAGAAGGGACTGGGAGGGAGGTAAGAGAAAAGGATCACCCCAAACAGGATTTCAGTAGTAGGGAAATTTACTGGTTTCTGTTGTAAGGGTGCAGTAAAGGATATTCAGTCTCCTTCCTCGAAAATCCAGGAATACACTATATGGAACACACATGTGGAATAATGCATAAGAATTAAGATGGGGTATAAATTTTCAAAATACTGATTACTACACTGACTACCTAGACAGATACTCTCAGTCATTCTTAACAGGACTTTCTGATAATATAATCTAATATGCATTAGCTATGCCAGCAATCTTAGTGCAAGCTCAGTGCAGGTTAGTGTTTTATACTCATGCAATGCACGCTGTTTTCTCCTGTAAACAAGCATGTGAGATCATTTTTATAATTCCAGCAAAAGTAGTGTTATCTATCCAAAGCAGGGTAAAGGGTGCAAAGAGGAGAAAGCAGAAAAGAGTAGCAAGGTAAGAAGCATAACTCTCTAACCTCACCCAGAGCTACCTAAGATTAGGAATGCCCTTTGCTACCTCAGAATACTTTCCAACATTCCAGGACCTTTTGGACTAACCACTCAGGTGTAACAATGAAATTGTACACTACTCCAGGAAGGCTCATGAATGGAAGAAACCCAATTTGTATGAAAAAAATGACTTGGACTTCAGAAGTCCAAACAGGGACAGTGAACATCTACCTCACCAGTAAGTATGAAAGATGTATATTTATTTTAGATTTCCATCAGTGGTTTTTTTTCAGAAATGTTTAGCGCAGTGTCCAAGGAAAGTGAGGAGTAACTAGAAGTACGAGAAGATGGCCCATTGAGACTGCATGTAATTTCAACCTATACTACCAAAAATTATTATGCAGAAATGCAGAGGAAAGTCCACTTAATTCTTTCTTCCTCTCTGTCTTCCTAAACCTAAGGCAGGAATTAGCAAAAGAAATAAATAAGCAAAATCAAGCCCACAAACTGAGTTATTTTATGAAGAGAGAAATGCACATTTCTAGTCTGAAATGCTTAGCAGCCATTCACAGCAAAAAAAATGATGTATTCAGAGCAATCTTTAGTGTCCTGTAAGCAGAGAGCATGTTGCATGTATCATCTTTGGCACCTCTATATTTAGTCCATTTCAGACCTGGAAAGCAGTCTGGCACCTATTGCAAAATAGGTACCATCTGACCAACTATTGCAGAAATTCATATAAGAGGCCTAAACTGCATACAAGCTTAGAGACAATAATTTTGGTTGGTTTTTATTTAGGTGTTGAACACTTGGGTCAGCTTAAACAAATGGACTTCTTCAAGGTGGAGGCCCAGGTTGCTGAAAAGACAGAGTTTCATAAGTGCAACACCTAAAGCTTGCAAACCTCAACACTACAAAGAGAACTCTGAAGGAGGTAGAAGCTTGGTCACAATAAGTTTGTGGATCGGGTACCGAGTGAGCAAGTAAATACACATGGCATTTGTTCACCCACAGCACAGCTTTCAAAATTCATCTTTATAGAACATTTCAGATTTGACAAATTCACAGAATTCAAAGGACATTTTTCCAACCAAGCAGAAGTCTGAGGCACTGAGTCAGAGTACTGTCATAAAGCAGCAGATGACCCAAAAGCTTCTTTGGTGTTCTGATAACAATCTCAGCAGAGAGGGAATGATGAACTGCAGAGTGAAATCCTTTGGGGTGTTTTGCTCATAGAATGCTACACGTATTTGCTGATGACAGGATTGGAAGCCTAGTTATAGATGCCCAGGCTGCATTCCTTCTACCTGCAGGTACAGGGACCTCAGAATCATCTACTCTGCCTTTCCAAATTATCAAAATATACAAAACACAATAAGGCACACATCACTACAACAGTCTTCCACAAAGACAAGAGCCCCAAGAGATAGAGAAAATACTTCTCTGTGAATTTAAAAAATGATAAATTCTTTTCAGCATTAAAATTATATCCTTAATTTCTATTATGAATTTATAAGACCTCAGCTTCCATCTATTGTTTCTTCTTAGAATTTTATTTGCTATAATATAAAACATTGAAATACCTATGTTTTTCCTCTTAAACTAATCACATCAGTTCTTGAGTTTCTTAGTGAATAGATTGATGTTAAGGTACTATTTTTTTCCTTTTTATTCAGCACTGAATATTTTTGTGGCTCTATTCTTTCCAAGAAAATTTTTAAAATGTGGACAAATTCAAAGGCAAACAGCATTCCAGTTTTCCCACTGACATTGGTAAAATCACTAGTCTGTTTCTTTAGAATGTCATAATATTTTTAACACTAGTACTGTGGGAGCTCATGTGGAAATTCTTGCCTGTTGCGATCTCAAATTCTCTTCAGAGTTGGTTTTACAGATGACTGTCCCTCATTCAGAATTTGTCCTCCTTATATATAACATTTTGCATCCAATATTACTCAATATGCCTGTCTTATTTATCATGCTGCCTCACTTGGTCTCAAGGAAAAACTTTTCAATTCATGTGATTGAAATCACATCACTATGGCCAACAACATTTAATTAACTGGCATTCTCTGCCAGCTCAAGACCAACAATACAACAAAAAACCCACCATACTAGACATTTAGAAAACGGCAATAAATACCTAAAAACTTTAAAAAACCTTTATATAATTAATCCTCTAAAGCAACACTCACAGGCTGTGCCAGTTATGAGCACATCCACCCACGCTGCTGGGAGTGCAGGCTGCCCCGTTTGCTCACTCTGCCTCTAGAGACACAGGTTTCCAGCTCTGGCTGTTCCCATGCTATCTGCCAATGGACAGGCTGGCAAGAAAGCACTCCCAGCTCATGCATGCTCTCACAAGGTGCAGTCACACTGTGCAGTCACTCCACCAGATGGATGCTGGCTCCTCACAGTGCCCAGCACAGCTTGGGCAGACCAAGCCAAGGGCTGCAATCAAAGGGGTCAATGTCTGGCAGCATCATAGAGGTGCTGTTGCTCTGTTTCTCTAACCTGTCCAGTCATTCATGCTTTAAAAGTTTTGTGCTTTTTTCAGACTCTTATTCAAGCTTTGTTTTGTGGCTTTTCTAAAATTATTTTTTATTATTGGAGGAATCTTTGTGTTTTTTCACAGTTTAGGGGTTTGTTTCTGGTTTTGTTTAGTTTTCCTGTTTAGCATTATCAGTTTTGGGAAATGTCCTCTCAGCTCAGTTAATCTTATTCACCCAGTTTACCCTCACATACCCATCCTAACAGATGTTCTTATCAAGGTCATTTGGCTAATTTACACTTATATTAAGTGTAATTTTCTGTCAATTATTTGTCTAGAACATTGGTACAATTATTGCAAAAAGAGTTACAGTATCTATATAACCCATTAAAAATATTTCCTCACGATACTTACTTCTAAACATCTTACAAGTACTTCTAAGCTAGTTAAATATCCTATGTGTTTTAAAGTTTGAATGTACTTTATTTTCATCGTAACTTCTATCTACCAGCCAGGCAGTATAAAAGGGTCAAATATTTTTCTTGATAGAAAATACTTCCCATAATACCATACTATTGACATCAAATTTTCCCTGCCTTAAGTTTCTAGCAGTTGAAACCTGTATTGCATTTTCAGTTACTTTCCCTAAAATTTATGTCAGGCGAAATGGTCAATAGTTATCATGTCCATATAAGTTTCACTCGTATCATTAGAATGTTTTCTAGATACATCCTCTAGACAACTTTTTGAAAAAGTAAACCATTACTGTTGATTTAAGAATATTTGTCCCCGAATAAATATTCCCAGAAATCCTTTCACTTGCTTTCTCTTTTCACAATAAAATACTTTAATTATAATTTTTCCAGATACAGAATAGAAATATTAATTGAGTTATTCTGACAGTTATGCATCACTACTGCCAATAGCTCTTCACAGGATGTGGCCAATAAAAACAACAAAAAGAACAGCAATACTTCCTTATTTCTGGTGTATTCTAAGACTACCACACAACCACAACACTTCTCTCCTATGACCCAATTGTTTCCTTTTATAGCTTATTTTTAAAAGAAGTTGTTATATGATTTCCTCTTTTTTCACTAAGTACTAGTTTGTTTTGATATTAGTTTTGGTTTAATTGTTAAATTTTTACTTCCTTTTCCCTTGTATCAAACAGACTCAAAGTCAAATATGAACTCTTTTATGAATTGGGTTTTTCTATGGCAAAACACTATATTCCTAGAAACTGACCAGTTTATATTCACAGCCTTCTGTTTTTATGTCCTTTCCAATCAATTTTTCTCATAATTTTCATCAGGTTTAGAAGATAGGTATTTCTGAAGCAGCATCATTGACTGCTTTTTATCTTTGATTTGCCATAGGCAATCAACTTCATCTTTCTTTGCCACAAAATAGAAAAAAAAACTTATCTGGATGATATTTTAAATTAGATGCAATACCTTTTGTGATAGGAATTTATTATCTATACTTCTTTGCAACTCCTAATGACATTCCACTACTGCTGCATGACATTTTCGTGCATATCCTCAAACCTGAAATTTCCCATTAAAAAATGCAATTATTTTTTCCACATGTTATGGAAAGTTACCTGAGGACTAAGGCATCCTCCACTATGGCTTGATTCAGTAGTCTTTAACAGATACCTCCAGGCCTTTACTTAATGTATGTAACTCAATCTTCAGGGCTAGACCACTCAGGAAAATGCACATTACAGAAAGAGGGATATCAACATGAACATTCACTGAAGGTGAGGTTTTCTGACCTCTTTCTGGTTCAAAGGAGAAATCCATTATGGTTTTAATTCCCTGCACCATATACAGTCAAAATTCACACGGGCGTTAAATGCAATAAAACTCTTATTGAAGTAGGAGACTGTGCACTGCATATGAGCAGCCTGAAAGGCTAATGGGGTCACCATCCTTCCCCTCTGGTAGCTGTGTCATCAACAACCTTAACAAAAATGAACCTCAGTTCTTTAAAGGATGTAACAAATATAAAAGCTTTCCTCCAGAAAAATAATATTTAATGACTTGTAGAAGAAGCTGCCTGTCCAATAAGGGCTCACAAGCTGAGCAGGGGCAAAGAAAATCCTTGTAAAACCAAACAGCTAAGAACCCTTAACACAGCATGTATGCCCTTTGGCAAAGAAGCTCCTGGAATTGAATATATTTGTGAACACTTAATTTGAAACTTGCATGTGTTGAAGGAGGGAAAAGTATGATTCCTTAACCCACATCTTTCTGTCCCTGTAAAGCCTCTTACAGCTTTTAAATGGAAAACTATAGCATTTTTGTTCAACTGATTATAACATGTCACAATATTCAGTTATTGACATACATAATTAATACACAGAATTACACCATACTAAGGACTGAGAATTCAGACCTAAAATATGTAATTTTAAAAACAGCTGCTTTTTTAATATAATATGAGCTTTTGCTGTGGCAGTGAGATTAATTCATTAATTATTCCATCACACACTGATGAAAAAGATGTACTAACACCTGGAATGACAGCAGGGATGGCAAAGGAACATGGAACCTTTGGAAATGTTGAAGTCTGTAGCATATTAATTCAAAATGGTGTTTGGATCATCTTTTTATAACTGTAAATATAAATACTTCTTCTGTTATTTATCTCTGGGGAAAAAAAGAAAAAAGAAAACAAAAACTTACAAAGCAAGATCAGTCTTGCTGAAGTAATTGCTGAATATCTGATTGATATCAGCTGGAGCAAAACTGGGTTTAGTTCTCACAATAACAGAAGAAATAGAATTAAACTTGTTGCATGGAAGGGTTGCTACAGAACCAACTAGCTCATACACTTTACAGTGCTAAATGATGACTGAAAAATGGGCATTAGTGAATAAAAAAATCCCCAATTCTTTTAATTAATTCCTGAAAGACAGAAATCTCACTTATACCAGTTCATGGAGAGGCTGTCATCCTCTTCTCTTACATGAATAGTCCACTAATAGCTGTTTTTGGAGATTAACAGGAAAGTAAAATGATGAAGATCCGGTATGATGAAACTCTCATCTTCTACTCCCTCCCATAAAAAGTTCCAATCAAGACAATGGAATCTGATGATCTTCAGTAATTTGATGAGTGGGCACAGTGCATGAGAAGTGAGGTGAGTACCCCCCATCCCAGTCACAGATGGCCACCTTTTTGCCATTGCAAAGATTCTGGGTTAAGTTCAAATTACTTGAACAGAATTAGTGCCTGCTTAAGGTCTTAAGATAGTCTTCAGCTTAGGATCATGTCTAAGGTGTGATGATAAGCAGTGTGAGCAAACCTGCACTGTTATAACTCTTGCTGCACCCCTCACACTGATAACCAGCTCTCTGTGTGCTTGGCTTTATTCCCCATGTAACATGGCATGGGAGGGAAGAGATTATTGTCACAAAAGTGAAGAAAGGCTTGTAAGCAAAATTCAAAATGTGCTGCAGATCTGAAGGGCACTAACACTTTCTGGAACATACTACCACTGTTTTTGAGCATCAAGTCAGATCCTTTGGGCAGTCATTCTTATAAGCATGGTGAAATAGAAGCAGCAACTCCTGGGCCTTCTAGAAGTCAGGTCATACTATACTGCCCATACAAATATGAAAGGAAATCATATCCATATTTCTGAGGATTATTTTAATGCACAGGACTGTATGAATCCTATAATCCCATAGCTGTCAACTAACTGATTCCTCAAACACAAAGAGCATTAATGAATGCTCTGGATTGCTCCTGGTTTGCAGAGAAAACATCATTTATTTAACTTATCTTGCTGTGAAACTTCTGAGTAAGCTTTATCTAATTGCAAGTGAAATAATTGTTGATGGAATCTTTTGCTTTGTTTTGAGGGTGGTTGGTTTCCTTTTTAATTCTGCTGGTTCCTGGTTATATTGCTCCCCCACAGTCCTGACATAACAAGTACAAGCTTGGCAGCAAAACTATGGTAGATTTTATTCAGTGGTCTGATGCTGCCTCTCTCCCTTTCACGAGCAGCAAAGGTAAATTTTGTCTTAGCACTGTGAAAACAGAATTTCAAGACTTATTACAGTGGTGCAGTATTTAAATTTACACAAGCTATAGGATATACCTGAAATGCATTTTAATATGCCCAAGGAATAGATTCAGTCCTGGAAAGTTCATTGTTGTTTCTAATTGCCAGCGACTGCTACACTTTGCTTGCCTGCAGCTATCCAATTAACATATCACCACTATTTTGTAGTTACGAAATATTGTAATATGCTCAATGTCCTAACAACAACACGTCTCACATTCCACTTCTATCCAACAATTTCCTTCTAATTGGGTTTCCAAGATATTAGCAAACATCAGTGAAAAGCATACAGGCAGATATGCCACCAGATAATGCAGCCTGCAAACACCTTTTCCTATTGCTGTGCAAAGTTCTGCCGTGGAGCTGCTCCTGATAGTTTAGAATATCGAGAGAGACAGAGAGAGAAGGAAGAAAAGCTCAACTCCAGAAGTGGAAAACATGTAACTTGTGCCCTGAGATATTGCTATGGCAACATTTAAACAATGAACAGAAAGCCCTGCAGGATTCTGCTCTTGCTTCCTTGGATACCAAATGTAAATCCTGATTCTCTTTCATTGTGTGCATGCACAAGCGTTTGATTTTTGCCTTTTTTGCTAACAGATAGCAAAATATCCAGGCCCCCTACCAGGAACTATGCATTAATTCACTTCCATGTACTGCAGCTTGTGAATATGCAACTAAAACACACCACTGGCATAATCATCTCCCCTTTTGTGTCCCTATTTCTACCCCTTAGGAGAAATAAATGACCATGATAGTACAGCTAAATAACAGGTACATTTTTAATTTTTTTTTCCCTGAATAAAGTCATTAAATAAACCACTCTAAAGTGTCACAAGCCAATTCCCAATGTCTTCTGCCATGACAGGAAGTAGAGGCAGGATCCTTTCCAAAGGCTGCTCCTTCTCCAAGCTGCTAGACTCAAACATGCTGCAAGGCTGCCTTACAGATGAGTATGGCTGCTGCTATTCCTAAATCCTTCTCATCTGGGTTATCCTGTGGGGGCTGAAGGAGGCTTGTTTTTCTTTATGATTTTCACAGAGCAGCTGGCAATAGGATGAAAGGCCCCTGAGAATAGTAACCCGAAAACCAGTCAGCTTCACTACTCTAAAAAATACTTAGTAGGTGCCAACTGCATGTCTTCAGAGTAATTATCATCCCAGACTGAAAACGACACTAATTCCAGCACCCTTCCCTCTCGCCTTGCTCCCTCACTAGCCATCAGAAACAAAAGCATATCTCCAAGCCAACATGAAGCCACTCTGGCAAGACTGAGATGGAGGCTCTCTCTCTCATGCTGCTGCTGTGCACAGTGCACTCACTCCTTCAATGAATATACTGCAACTTGGATAGCCTAGCTTGGGATTTTTCACCAGCACCAAGCTCTCTCAAAATGTGCTAAAATCCTGTCCTGAGCCCCATCCAAAATCTTCCTGCCTCATATTGCAACAGCAAGAATCTTCACGCCAAATGGGAGACAGTTTTTTAGGTCACAGGCAAATAATTTTAAAGCCCACATATAGGAAGCCATAGCAACACCTCTGGAATCCCTTTGTTTTTCTCCAGTCCCACACAATTGCTTGTATTGGCTCACATCTACAGCATTTTTTTCTTGGGTCTCACCTAATTTGAAAGCCCATTTTTCACTTGTCAGTGGTATCAGGCTGAGAGATATTGTGACACAATTTGCCGCTCCAGCACACTGAACCTGCTTCAATTCTAGATCAGTACAAATCATTCCTGACGTGAGGAAAGATACAGACCAGCCACCCCCTTGCATTAATAACTTACACTTGGCCTGAAGTTTGAGGTATGTGATCTCTGACCTTCTGGAAAACAATTAGACCAAACAGAGCAGGGCCTCCTAATACAGCTTTATCTTTCCTCCTGAACAAGCATTTAGTGCCTAAATATACACATAATGGTTCCCTGTACAGGGCCAAAATCCCAGCTGCCTGGGGGCATTACCAAAATATCATCCATGGCTTGAAGAGGAGACAGCCCTCAGGACCAGCATATGCCACTGAATGACACACCTGTGCTCAGACACCTGCGAGGGAAGCAGCAGAGACAGCCAGCTCCAGCTTCTGCTAGAGGAGATTTGTTGCTTCTCACTAGCTGGATGTTTGGATGAATGTTTTGGCTATTTATTGTATGATCTGCCCTTTGGCTCTGGATAAGCCTCAGCACAAATGCTGAGAAATGCTATACTCATTCCCACTTTGATATTGAATGAGTTAAACTCTGGGTTGTTCCATGTGTCTTTTGGCTACTGTATTAAGTGAATGATTCACTGAAGTGTGAAACTGTTGCCTCTTTGGAAGCAGACACACATCCCTAGCTTTTTAATGTTGACAAGGTTTGCCTATTTCAGCCCAAACTGGTGACTAGATTTTCCCAGCGCTTCCTTATCATTTCAAGAAAATACTCTTGCTAGTTATTATACAAAATGAACGGGGCACCTATGACAGCCTTCTATTGTCCAAAACTGGAGTTGCTCTATCAAAATTTCTGTTTATGTGTTCACTTGACAGCAATCCAGGAAAAAGCTTGGCGATGCCTTTTCCTTAGCCAGCTTCTTTTTCCCTCAGTAATTACTGAGCAGCAGCTTAACATAAATTTAGCTTTTCTATTACTGCAACTGCTGATGTAAGTGTAGCCCACAACAGGGCACAGACTTACCATGATACATGAAGGAGCGAACAAGAGAGAGTTTTGCACTTATTTTCAGATGCTGACAAACTTATTACCCATTTAGTGTCCCACCAGGAAACATGGCCCAGAGAAAAAAAGGAGGCTAAAGCACCTCACACTAAAATGATTTAGCTATATTGAGAAGGATGAGAGTAATTGGAACTGGAAGGAACAATTTTTGCTGTGCCTGCTTCCTTCTTTTTCTGAACACAACTGCACAAAGGGTCTGATTTGTTCGCGTGGCCAAATAAAAACTCCCAGAGATTTCCTTAGAAGCAGAATTGAACCCTAAATCTAAATTCTTTTCAAGTAGCCAATGTTTAAGAGGCATGACTTCCAAACAGAAGCACACGGGACGCATTTGAGAGGCAGAAGTCCTCATTTCCATTATGCCAAAAGATTCAGGATATTTACATGTAGTAACAGTAGGGATGTAAGTGAATGAAGAAAGGGGGAAAAAAGGAGGCTAGTAATGGTTTATGTATTTATCCAGGGAAATTACAGCTCAGTTTTGAGTTGTTTCATGCAGGCAGCTTGGGAAGTGAGAAATGCTGCCAGAAATTAAGAGCTAAAATCTGGATCTACCAACACTTCTTTCCTTCCTGACTGCTCCCCCCTTATCCAGAATATTGCTGCTAGAGAAAAGTAAAATGAGTGGCAAAGCTAGTTCTGCACCTTGCCTGCCAAAAAAAAAAAAAAACCACCCAGAAAAACAATCCCACAAAAAAACATTCATATTCAATGGCTCATTTAATTAGTTGTTCCTCCCTCTCATTCTGCACCAGTTTTTGGCCTAATAGCTTCAGCTGGAGCCTTAACATGTGAAGGCCAAGGTTGAAGAGGGCAGAAGTGAGGGAGGACAGAAGGGGAAGAAAAAGAAAGAAAACTCCCGTACCCCTGAGCTATGCAGTCATGCCAGGAGAGGGGATGGAAGCAGCACTCTTTCCCACAGGAAAACATGGATCTCTATTTTAAACATCATGTTATCTTCCCTTTATTCCACACTCCCACATGACATTTCTCCAGGAAGGGAAAGATATTTACTGGTCTGTTACACATCATTGCTAATTTGTGAACCCCATCATTTACAAGTCACTTTTTAATTATTTTCATTACCAGCATAATAATAAAAAAAAAAGTCTCCTGACAGGTCAGAATCCTCTCAGTGTCATTCAAAGTAAATCGCTTTCAACTGCCATGAAAGTCCAAGGGGACCCTGAAGGATTCACCACAAAATCACAAAGAATTTCCTCGGAGATCCAGAGGGCACGGGTGGCCAGTATAGCAGTTCCCTAAATTCCTCTTCAATAGAAGAATGTCCTCTCTCTGCCTGTTACTGTCCTTTCTTAGCAATGGAGGGTAAAACATGCCATTTCTCTCAGAGCTGCATCCTCAAAATCCATTAAAAGCCCCTGACCCACACCCCCCCACTCCCGCCAAAAGCCATCCTTCACCTCCCTGCTTGATTATAAAATGTTCCTGTTAATACATCATATTGATCTGCAATGTCAGACTGGATACCAGCATTCAAATTAGAGCCTTGAACTATTTTAAACACTTAGTAAATAAATAAACCTCCTCTGTGCATCTAATTCCATGCAACTTGCATCCGTTTGTAGAGACTGGGCAATCAGGCAGCATCCCCTGCTCACTGCAAGGGCTTTCTCAAAAGATTTCTCTGCTAGTGAACATTTACAAATGCTACAGAGACACGCAGGCAGGTGTCTGCAACACCCTACCATGGCTCGAGTTTTAGGAATTTGAGCCACTGTGTGAGAATTCAGTTCTATCTTCATTCCTTCCCTTCTCTCTCCCCAGCCGCCCCCCTCCAGCCGTTATCAAAATACAGCCAGGTTCTTTATTCAGATGGGGGGAAGGAGCTAGAAAAGAGGAATAAGAATGAAAGGAGAGAGGCAATGGGGCATATTTCCTTTTCCAAAAAATAATAAAATGGAAAGTGTACTCACTGTATCCTCAAAGACTATCCAGCTGGAAATCCGAGTGATTATGAAAAACCAGGGTGGGGGAGGGGTTGGACAACTATTTCATTTCAGCAACCAAACCAAAATTAAAAACAAGAAAGGAAATAAAAGGAAAAGGATATCCAATTGCAATTCCCCAGCAATTTCAGTCCATACAGGCGCCAATCCAACCCAACACTGCTGAACTCTCCCCCTCTGGCAATTTGCTTTCTTCTTCTCTGTCTTTTATTTTCTCTGTGGCTTTCAACTTTTCTGCTTAAAATTTCTGTTGTGGTAATGTTGATGGTTGCCTTCACTGAAGAATAATGGTTTAAAATAACAGGAAAAAACCAAAAATCCTTGGGGAGGATGAATGGTCCTTTTCCTTTCTGAAACTTTTCATTCCACTGTGGATCATTTGCCTAGTTTCCTTTTTCTGAGGTTTTCTGCCTCTCTGGCTCCACTGCTCCCCATTGCTCTCTATTTGTTTTTTCTCTGGAGAGTAGAAATAACTGTATTTCCTTTTAAGCAATCCTCCATTTGTATTCTTTTAATGTAATTTTGTTGTGACACTTAAGATCCAGGTCTTGCCAGGCAATTTTCTTTTTCCCCCTTCTTTGCTGCACTATCAATTATCCAATCCATGTGTCTCCACATTAGAATGGGGATTCCCATTCTTCTTCTTTTCCTCTATACCCCCACACTCATTTAGAAAAGGATCTCCTTTTGCATTTAAATTTTTATTCCTGTCTGTCAAAACAATAAACTTTTAGTCTCTCTCTCCCCTCTCCAAAGATCTGATTAGATTTCCAATCACAACCCAGTGCGCAATTGGATTTTTGATTTCGGCAAGAAGCCAGCAATCCACAGCATCAGCACCCTCTCCTTGTTTCAAACTCCACGTTACATCCTTTTGCCTACCCTCCAACTCCTCTGCATTTTCATAATTTCACATTAAATGAAATGAAGGAGGGAGGGAGTAGAGAAAAATTCAAGGTTCCCACCAGCTGTCATGAAAAAATCCATCACCTCGTTATTTTTTAAACACTTGGGATGGGTATTTTTAACACCCACTCTCGCCTTTCCCCCCCCCTCCACTTCTCAAAATCCTTCAGTCGTTAAAACTCCCCCGATGGGGCACAAAGAAACCCGAGCTGTGATTTGTCCTCTTAGCTGTAAATTTCAGAAGCACACTTTGCTTTTCATTCTAGCTTCCTCTCCATCTTTTGTCCAGCAGCTATATGAATCCAGAAGCACCGAGACGGATAAACTTCTATTTCTTCTGTGAGGAGAGAGAGGGAAAGAGAGACAGGAAGAAGGATAAAAGCTCTCCCGTCTCTGCCTCCCTTTTCCTCCCTTTCTGTGTTTCAATGCAGGTCTGATCTCATTTCCAAGCTGAGCCTGGTGTATTTCAGATGTACAAGTTGGATTTCCCTTCTGCACAGCAGTGAGTTAGTCTCCCATCTTCTTCCACATGCCAGTTATCTTCCCCCTTTTCTTCCTTCCTTCCTGCCTCCCTCCCTTCCAAGACGACACGGTCCCAGGAGCGCAGCCGCTTCTTTCAGCCTTTAGTTTCATCCCTGACACGCATAGCCCTCCGCACAGCCGAGACGCCTCCTTCCTGCCCGGAGCTGCGGCGGGAGCTCTGCCGGTGTGTGCCCGTAGGGACGCATGTGTGTGCGCATCCAGCCCCCGGCAGCTGCTGCTGTGCCTGCGGGCAGCTCCGCTCTCCGGGCGCTCCGGCTGCCTCCTGCTGCCCACCTTCCAGCGGCACCCGAGGATTTGCAAAGGTCCCAGGGCCGGTCTCTGGCTACACTCCTCCTTCTTCCCTTCCGTTTTCTCCCCTCTTCCTCTGTTGCAGTTTGGTTTTTTGGGTTTTTTTTCCCTTCCCCCCCCTCTCTCTCCTGTTCTTCTCTCCCCCCGTTCCCTTTTTCTTTGCTTGTGATCAGTAAAATACAATTACCCAATTACCTCCCATCATCTTAGCACGGATTGGTCAATCGCATTAACACTTGATGTCAGGGAGAGGGGCCGGGAGCTGCTCCGGCGTGGCATTGCTGCCACCTGCTTGACAGGCCGGGAACAAACTCGGGGTTACCTTAAGAAATCTCCAAGCCAGAAACCAGTAATTGAAAAACGAGGGATCATCTTAAGAAAAGGAATGTCAAAACTCATTTTCTTAAAAGCCTGCCTGATTCTGACAGTTCAACCAGTATTCGCAGGTTCCAGCCTCGCCGCAGAGGCAGAGTAAATGACAGCAAAATGAAACGAGGTATAAAGTTGTCTTTGCAAAAGAAGGACAGGGCAACCAGCATTCACAGGTAATAGCTCTGGCCACAGATGCAGAGGCACGATAATAATATGAAACAAGGTATAAAGTCATCCTTGCAAAAAACTGTAACAGTGAAAATAATTTGCGTTGAAAGACAATCTGTTTTCCAATTACAGAAATCAATGTTTGTTTAAAACTAGTATGCACACACAAATTACCTAAAACTCCATTTTGGCAGTTGTTCAAGGGCAAAAGCCCTTTGAACTGCTTCAAGGTTTCAGTGAGTTTATGTCCTACCTTCAGTAAGCCGTGACAACAATGCAACATCTAGGCTTGCCTATCAAATCTGCCACAGTTTGATTAGAATGACTTCTAACATGAATTTTGGAGTTTTCTGAACTGGCTCCCTTATTTGGGTTACTGAAGTACTGACATTTTTGTTATGCTCTTACCTGCTTACCCAGGTATGTCAGATGTACTTATCTATGTTACCTAAACTGCTCAGAGTTGGGCTTGTGTCTTGATCTCTCGGGGACCTAAGTTCAATGGAAATTTTATAGAAAATTTTGCATATGTAAGGTCAGATACACTACTGACTTCATGTAAACAGAATATGGATGATGTATGTGCTGTCATTTGTCTCTCTCAAAATCAGAAAGATTTATTTATAGATGAAACTTCTCCACACAACCCCAGAAAATGAATTAGTCAGGTGCTTCAATGGTAATTATAGCAAACTTCAAATATTAAGCAGTAACTGTGAGTTATTCCATGCATATAGTAATATAAGTAGCTCTTTGCTCAGTGCTCTCTCAAAGATATGTTTGGTATCCTTACTCAGGCTTCAGCTTTTGTGTGAGATTGACATACTTGAAAATAAAATCAAGTTAAAGTTCAATGTCATATTAGAAGTTTTTCCAGAATTATAAAACCCATAAACTAGCTGAATTCAGTCAAGTAACACTTACTGAATCATTAACATTGACTTTCAGATTTTTTTCTACTGACTCAACAGGCATTCTGGTGAGAAGGTCCTACTAGATATAAGTTAAACAACCGGAACCAGGCACATTTATAGCACCTGATCTTACTACCCTTAAATCAGTGGCAAACACAAATTACCTGCAATGGGTGAAAGGCTGAGTGTGTAGCAGTAGTAAATAACCCAAACCTAGCGGTCTTTCAAAAATGCTAAAATAGTCTCGGGTTTTTTGGGGAAGGTTGGGAGTGGGGTAGGAGATTAAGTCGCTGACAAGTAACAATCTTTTTGTCAGTTGGTGAGTTTATTTTGTTCCTGTCTGATTCACTGATGCTGCTGGTGTATTTTGGGTCTACAAACGTCTTATGAGAGTCTTTTTCTTTTTACAACTCAAAATCCAAAAAACCACAAGGTTGTTCCTTTTCCCAGAAGGATAAAAACATCACAGTCTAATGCATTTCTTCCTCTGTTTGTTCAAAAAAGTTCCTGAAAAACCTCCTGCTATTATTAAAGAATCTCTGAGCAAAAGGGAAGGTTTCTATAACTGAATTAAACAAATATATAGGTTTCAGGTACAGAAGATACACAATTTTGGGCATCCAATCAGAATCTAAGACACAAACTCTGCTCTAGCTGCTTTGTTGATACAAAGTGATACTTATGATAGAAATGTGTACATTTCAAATGACATCAAAATTCACATTTCTAACAGATAACTGCTTAAATAGATTACATATCTCTCTATAAAGATAATATATTTGCTGGCATATATGTGATTAAACAAAAAATATATCAAAACTGCAACATGCTCTAGGCTATGATATGATCTCAAAGTTTGTTATCTTTAATACATCAATTAGACTTTATCACCTAATAAACATAGAACATAGTGTGATTAGCTTCTTAGAACATAACTTTAAAGCAATCTAGTTTGCAATATTTATAGGATGACATTCCACGCTACATGAAAAAGTAAATATCCTTATACTACTCAAAATAAGAAAATGTAATTGCATATCTGCTTTACAAGCTTATATGTCACATGTGTGTGAAACCTATTTAAAACAAATATTTTGGTAGCATCACAATAGCTCATTCCTTAATCAAATGTTAAAAGGCTATCCTTAACTCTGGAGAGAACTGTTACGTTTTTCCTGCAGCACATTATAAGTTGTTGCCTTGAAACAGTATTGTTCGTACATTGCCTCCAATCTTGCCCAATCCTGAGTAGAGAAGGATAACAAAACTCAAATGTATGTACTGGCAAATCTCCACATGATAAACATGATCAACAGATTGTTATAAATATTGTTATATAGGTTATTTTCCTTTCCAACAGACAAGGCCAGTTATAGAACTGTCGTTCTGTGTATGACTAACACTGGAAGAGACCAGTGGGAAAGACCACATTTCACAATAATCAATCATTTGGTAGAAGAGAAACATGGCTAAAACCTAAGAGAAAAGGATTCTGACTCTAAACAAAGGAGAAGAGAAACATTATAATTGAATAAACATATCCAAATTTTGAGGAAAAAAACGGTAAAGCCAGACCGCTTTACTTAGACAAAGTGAAAAGCAACTGCAACATTTTCCTAAGTCATTTGACAGCCTCACCTTCCTTTGAAATAAAAATGAGGAAATCATAAAGAAAACAGTGGAACATAATCTATTTTATTTAGTTTTGTTGACAATAATCTGTTAGCATATGGAGAAAATATTTGAATTCTCTTATAGCTTACTACTTTCAAAAGGGAATAAAACTTGCTGACAAACATAATTTTGACTGCACAGATCCAGGATCAAGCTCATTAATCAAGTTATGAATTCAAGGGAGATCCTAAAACTCTCAAACTACATATCATACATAATCTAACAGGAAGACTGTAAATTTTCTATTGTAATTGGAGCCCACAGTACATAATTTCTTCTTTATACGATTTCACTGATTATTGCTCAGTTCTTTTAATACAACAAGCACTAAAATCAGGTGCATACCATCAAAATTAGCAACTGACCGATACTGTCTCATTTTTTAATTTCTATGGGGTTTTTTTCTGATGTTTATAGTTCTAGTGAGATTTTTTTTTTTCCCAGATAATTTCTACTGGGTCATAGCCGCTTGGAAGAAGTAAAAGAAAAGATATCTTCCTTCCAGAAAAATCTGGGTAAAACCACAGAACATGATTTTGGCACACAGATGTGTCCATGACTGTTCAATAAACTCATCTCTTCATAATATCACAATAACAACTGTTTCTGGTAAAGATAGAACTGAACGGTGGGGTTTGTTGTTTACATTTGAAAGGAACCACATTCTCAAAATTTCTCTATATTTATTGCATATTCCTTGTGCACTTGTGGTAATAGGACAAATTTAGAATTGTTGTACATTTGTACAAATTTCCATCTTCCATGCTAACCATCCACGAGTGAAAACTGCTTGCTGTTTAGAGAGACTTTCTAGGATGCCTCATTATGGAACTAAGTCACATACTGTCAAAGTTTCCTTTATGCAGAGACAAAACCAATTCCCCAAGCTGATCAAGAGGGATGCCCTTGCTGCAAAGAGGCCTAAAGATATCCTGGGGTGCACCAGGCAAGGCATTGCCAACAGGTAGAGGGAGGTGATCCTTCCCCTCTGCTCAGCCCCAGAGAGGTCACACCTGGAGTACTGTGTCCAGATCTGGGCTGCTCAGTACAAGGGACACATGGACAGACTGGAGAGAGTCCAACAAAGCAGCATGAAGACAACAGACTGGAGCATCTTTCCTATGGGGAAAGGTTGGAGGAACTGAGACTGTTTAGCCTGGAGAAGAAGAGGCTCGGGGAATCTTATGAATGTCTACAAGTACATGGAGGGAGGATGCAGAGGATGGAGCCAGTGGTGCCCAGTGACAGAACCAGAGGCAGAGGGCACACACTGAAATACCAGAGGTTCCCTCTGAATATCATGAAACATTTTTTACTATGACAGTAAGAGCACTGGCACAGGTTGCCCAGGGAGCTTGTGGAATCTTCCTCCTTGATAATATTCAGAAGCCATCTGGACATGGTCCCAGGCAATTTGCTCCAGGTGAATCTGCTTGAGCAGTGGGGACAGACTATGTGACCTTAGAAGGTCCCTTCCACCCTCAAGTATTCCATGATTCTGCAATTTAAGAGTCCGTAGAAGTATTTACATAAAAGGAAAATAAGAAACCTCATACTTTACTGGTAAAAATAGTTTTTCTAAAGTGCTCTTAGTTTCTGTTATTTACTGTGGGCTTAGGAGACTCATGTGCTTAGCATTCAATTCTGCACTAGCAGAGGGTCTCTTTTGTTTTCTAAAATGAATGATGCTTTGAGGAAAACAAATATGAGAAAGAAAAAGTACTAACAGAAAAAAAGGTAAGCATTTCCTAATTTTGCTCTTGGAATTGTGTTGCAATTCTGACTAGGACATATAAATTTCAAGTGTTTTCCCTCTATAACAGTTCTGAGAAAAGTACCCAAATACTGTCATTTTCTTATGCCACTAATTTCAGGCTTTGAATTCTGACTGAGAAGAATCCTCTCCTTTCTAGGGCTGAGCACCATTGACATTAACCTGTCGTGAATTCATTCCATAGGGACCAATAACTCCTTTGACTTCAATGGACCATCTCCAGATTAATGCAGGTGTAAATGAGAATAGAGCATTCTTCATTTTATATCCATGGGCCATTTAATATGTATTTGGTTTTCTAAATTACAGAATTATAAAATCATTGAGGTTGGAAAATGTTAGTAGAGTAAAAAAGTAGGAGTGTTTCTATTAAATTGAATTTTTGAGAATGTAAAATTTAAGAATATAGACAACTAGACTTGGTCAGGAATGATCCATTTGTTTGAAAATAATATCTTTCTAGTGTGACAGTCTTTTTTCCTCTCGTGAATATTAAATAGCAAAAATATGATACTTTGACACAGAGATGAATGTATCAGACATCCTAATTTCTTCTCCTGTGGAGTCATTGTGACTGGAAAATACAACTTCCACATATTGAGAATTAAATCCTAACCACATATGCTTCCAAACTTTAAAGAGAGACAACCTAGCAGCCATATTTTCCTACCTTGTCCTTATGTTTAGCATACATTTAAAATGAAATCTTGATACAGGGAAAAGATTTACAATCTAACTTCTGAGCCAAAGAAAAGGTAACATTCAAGATCTCTAAATTTGTCGGACAAAAAGCATAATGGTTTGCTTTAACCATGCAAAAAATGTTACAGCTTTCAATAAATTGGGGAGGCAAAGAAATGTTGCATAGAGAGGGCAAATTGTCAAAATGGAGAAAATAAGAAAATTTTATGGCTTAAATAACTTTTCTGAAGGGGATAAATTTAATTTTCAAGATCTCTTTTCAGGTATATATAAAATAAATTACTTCAACTAAATATCTTCAGTATCTTCTGATTCTATGTCCACCATTGGGGAATTGTCTTCACATGAGAAAAAAATTTCACTAAATCTTCATTTGTCAATATGAAAAAAAACCCTGTAGTTTCATAGCAATTTTTTTTTACTCCCTTCTTTTTCCTTTTATTTTCTTTTCCCCCTTAAATTACTAATGGCCTGTCCTTGCAATAAACATGACTTGTTTTTCTTTTTTTCCAGATTTATCTAAGTTCAAATGGATTGAAATACTATAATTCATATTATATAAGGATCTGATTTCTTACCGTTGGTGCTTGTAGGATTGCTGTGATGTGGGCATCAAAAGTGTTATAGCCAGGACTCCCTGGAATTGTATTTCCAGAGTCTTTGCATGATCTCAGGATGGACTATTTGATTCTCTGCACTCGTGCCACTCTACCTGTAAAATGGAAATTATTCTTACTGCATGTGTTAAACAGGAATGATTCATCATTATTTGGATTAGGGAGAGTAAAGTCTTCCAGTAGTGTCAGCACATGACCTGACCCCATAATCACCATATGATGTGCACTACATCAGGCAAGGCAGATTGGAAAATATAAGATAGCAAATAGGGTAAAACCCCATCCCTCTAAATAATTATCATTCTTTTCTGTACCCTAGCAGTCAATAGCTGATATTAAATAATTTAAGATCCCTGAGCGTGTTGTAATATAAACGTACATTGACAGATGTTGACTTAAACTAGATGGATGAGAAGTCAGGGAACAGTTTAGGACCTAGAAATGAACAAAGGCAAGAAGCACTGTCTTTATTCTCACAAATGTTCTGAACTATGACATAGGTTACTTAAAAAATTACTCTTCAACCTTGATTTCTCTGGATTTTCTCATCAGGTGCTCAGCATTCCCTTCTGTCTCCACATACACATTAAAACTCTACATCATTTAAAGAGCACATGAAATAACCAATCATCTTTCAGTATCATCTCAGAGAGATGGATGAAACCCTACAAGATAGTGATGAGCCTTTTGAAACTCCTTTGGAATTTGCTGGGTTACTGCCACTCCAGGACAGACCAATAGTCTGTCTAGTCCACTGTAGTGCCATTTCTAAAAAGAATACAAGAGTATTCCTTGACAGATTGGTCCATAACTTTCACTTCATAAAGCAGTATAAGTGGGAGAATAGCCAAGACCAATTTTCATTGAATTTGCTCTTAAGCACTGGAAATGTTACAACTGGAAAAGGTAAATCTATATTTTGGAGACGATGAGAGGAAACAGGTTTAATATA
>VZTT01060686.1:1605-12253 GCA_013400855.1 Buphagus erythrorhynchus
CCTTTGACAGGTTATTTCTAGATCAAGACAAGCTGGAATGATTTCCTGTTTTCTCCAAGTTTTCTTGTTAATACTTTCAAGTTTATTTCATTCTGTTAATGCAAACATTTTAAATCGAGTTGTTTTATGAGTTTCCTTATTCTGTGTATGTGTTCTATGTACACACTGTATGTTTTGACAATGGAGGGAAGAGAACAAATGAAATTGAGGTCACATTTAGTTCTTCAGAAAAGAAGAGACTTTCCTCATAGTGGGCTCAACAGCTCCATTGAGATTCCCTTGCTTGAAGCTGTGCACATACTTAACTCATTCTCCAGAGAGATTATGGGCTAACAAGCTTAAATTAAAGTGTGAATGAGACAGAAGGAAGTCAGGATAGAAGCATATGCACCCATGGCTGATACAAACCTCAATGAACCTATACTTTCAAGGAACAGACAATTCAAACAAAAATCTTTTACTAAAAAGGAGACAGAAAATATATACACAGCCTGGGAAAGAAGATCCTTAAGCAAGTCAGTAGTTTCTGAGTAAGAGAAGAAAGAAGAACCAGCAATTTAAATAAAAAAAAAAAATAATAATCACAGAAGCAGGAATGGTGACATGTCAAGTATTCTTGGGACATAAAGATACAGGCTTTCTGGAAACAGGAATTTTTTTCATCTGGGTAGCTTGTTTCCTCCCAGATGCTTGTAGCAGTCATTCCCAGAGCTGCAACCATTGCTTTAGGACAGATGTTCTGCAGAAGTAACATATTACTCTGTTTCAGAGATGGCTAGAAGTGCACAGTTGCCTGCACTAAGCTGAATTCCTGCACATATAAACTTCAAAGCCAGCAGTGAGATCGTGCTTGTGATGCTTGACAGACAAGTGCTGCAGCTACAACTTGTGACATCATGCAATGAGAAAACATAAAAGCTAAACTTTAAAAGAGTAAGGTTAAGAAGGCTAACGCTTCAGAAGAACAGGATCTGACTCTACATCAGTACNGACACTGAATCAAACATCCAGAAAAGGGCAGATTTGAATGCACAGCAGTGATATAAAACAAAATTTTCCTCTTCCTCCTACTCTAGTAAGTGACAATTTGCATTTGCATGGCTTCCCCCACCACCAAGTATTTATTCAATGGATCAGAACGCACAGCAATTACTAGACAGACCGACACGGAAATTTTAAGGAAGAGAAGGCCCATATTCTCTAGAATCCCAAGTCTGAGATGGAAGGAGGGCTTGTATTCTGGTGTTCTCTAAATTGTATTAAGGGATTTGTGCAGACTTAGTCCCTGGCCAGCAGATGCCTTACACATGTACATGGCTCACTGTGTCAAATGTGAATAAATTCCTCCACATTTCTTCTTTTGTAGCTGCCATGAAGAAAAGTGAAAAGACTCCCACTATTTACAGCTTACCTACATCTACCCACAACTCATGGCTACATGGAGTATATTCCCCCTTGCCTCAGCTTTCCATTTTTGAATCTTCTCCCATCCACTCTCTAAACCTTGCTGCCAAACCTACAGGTAGTGAACACTGACATGGACTATTGAACAAGATACAAGGGCCATGCAACTGATTACAGTAGCACTAAGAGCTGCTTACCATAGCAGAAATTACTTTTATCCAAACTTCATTCAGCACTGTTCCCTTTATACGCAGTATAAACAAATACATTGTCACAAGAGCATTTTAGAGATTTTATATTTTTGAAATGTAGGCTCTCTAATTGTTTTTATTCTCATTATACTCTTTTAAAGTCTATTAATAATTTTTTTTCTTTATACCTTTTAAAGTTTTAAGCCTGTTTTGCCCTTAAAATGCTTCTTCCCAATCCTTACCTCAAGTCATGAACTCCTTTTTAATTTTGCTTTCCCCCACCTCTGCTCAACTATAGCAGAGGAGAATGAGTGAATGATTTTTTGTGGATGCACTGACGTTTGGCCAGTGTCAAACTCATGACAGCTACCTATAAGTAGGCAGCATATTTTACCTCCCAAGTAATTCTTCCCTCTCAAATAGACATTTTAATGGTCAAATACATGTGTTTCCAACTAAAACTAAAGGATAATAGTCAAGGGTAGCATTTTGACATGCAGGTATATCCCTCGGGATCAAATACACAGCACACAGCAGATTAGACTCTGCTATTTATACATGAAATATTTTGCACATATTCACACCCAGGAGTGCAAATCCTCTTTTATCACAAAGCAGTCTTTCCATCCTGCAAGCATTTAATAACTAAGGTAAATAATTTAATAGCCCTTCAGACTTATATGTGCTATTTATAAGACATTTTATAATAACTACACTGCAGAAACGTGTTATATGTTCAGTAACATCAGCAGTTAAGATCAGCTCAACAGCTCTAGCTCAGCATAACACCAGGAGTTTCCATGAGCCTGACTAGAAGCTTCACAGTGAATCTACACTGTCACCAAGTACCACTCAACCTACACAAAGAATCACCTCGATCACAACATAAAGTGGAAAACTCCCTTTCAAGCAGGGACACTTGAGAAAATACATTGGTACAACCTAGCTGATTCAAGAGTGTTTTAAAACTAATTTGCAGCAGTAAAACAAAACAAAAAGTCTCATAGGAGTCTATCCAGCCTGGATTTTGCAGCTGATTAAATAGGTGAGAAGCAGACCCAAAAGTGTTTCATGAGCAAGATGAAGACAGTCACAGAAGACCAACATAAAGGAGAAACCACCTCTGCCTTCTCACCTGGAAGCACGCAAAACTAGAGGTTTTTCCTCAAGAGTAATTATCAAAGACAAGAAGGTACCCCAAGCTCACAAGTGGGAGCACTGGGGCATTACTGACTTTCTTTTTATTCTTACTTGAATCAGCACAACTGGTTATAAGAAAGAGCAGTGTGAGAATAAAATCCACACAGCAGAACCAGGTAGGTGGGATGGGATCACATTACCAATTGTTATGCCCTTTGAAATTGAACAGGAACCAAAAATAGTGTGCTATTTCCATTAAAGAGACAGAATTTTACAAAAAACAGTATGAAGAACTTTTAACTGTTTTCTCTTCTAAGACTGTGTTTTACCAGGTCACACTTTTTACTCCAATATAATACCCCACATCTGCAATTTAACTGAAGTAGAATGAATGGAAACTACCTAATGCCCCAATACTTAAAAACAAGCAACCCAAACCAAGCAAACAAAAAGCCCCACCAAAACCCCCACAGGAAATCACTTCTCACCCACAAGTAATACTGTAAAAGCAAGCATCCTAATTTAGTCAGTGCTGTGACAGACCAGCTGAAGAATGGTTTTCTTCACCAAATGAGTGCCAAAATTGGGACTAAGCCCCAAAAGACAGCAGAGCTGCAAACGGAACTTCTCTGTAATTCACTGTACTCAGCCTCTCTTCCTCAGCAAGTGACACCACCAGAGGAAATACATTGAAGACTATTCCCTATCATATACAAGAGTTACCAGGACAGCTGATCTGCACATGGGCACAGGTGAAAGTTTTACTTGTATCTGCAAGTCCCCAGCAGGAAGTACAATGCAGAAGGGGCTGCTCAAACAAAACAGTTCACAGATTTGACACTGCTGTCCTCTTCCCCATGGTTTTGAGGCTTGAGCCAATCCATGGTGGACAATGAGTTGGACTAGATGACCTTCAAAGGNAGCCCCAAAAGACAGCAGAGCTGCAAACGGAACTTCTCTGTAATTCACTGTACTCAGCCTCTCTTCCTCAGCAAGTGACATCACCAGAGGAAATACATTGGAGACTATTCCCTATCATATACAAGAGTTACCAGGACAGCTGATCTGCACATGGGCACAGGTGAAAGTTTTACTTGTATCTGCAAGTCCCCAGCAGGAAGTACAATGCAGAAGGGGCTGCTCAAACAAAACAGTTCACAGATTTGACACTGCTGTCCTCTTCCCCATGGTTTTGAGGCTTGAGCCAATCCATGGTGGACAATGAGTTGGACTAGATGACCTTCAAAGGTCCCTTCCAACCCAAATTCCATGATTCTACAACAAACCCTTTCAACTACAGCAGTGTGCTCTTAGGGGATCCTACAGTTTCTCCCAGTGGCAGTCATGGATGTACACTTGGGGCATCCCATGGCAACACTGGCAACTACAACGCTGTGGTGCCTCTGGCAGCAGGAAGCATTGGAATCCTTGGCCTTTGCATTACCTAAGGTGTGCACTTACATCACAGGATATTCATGTCTGCCACTCTGATTCCATCTCTTCCAGCACAGTTCAGATGCAGCACTCACCAGACAGTAAATTCAAGTGCTGGGCAGCTCAAGGCTGTTTTCCAGCACACTTCCTCTCTCTACAGGTAGACAAGATCAGGTCAAGTCACTAAGGTGCACTAATTCAAGCTAAATGTAGTAAAGAAGATTTTGAAAGCTGGAAGCATTAGGAGCTACTACTCACCATGAATTAGTGGGTTCTTTGAGCACTAACCATATCAAACAGCTCAGCAGCTCCAGGCGAAAGATATTCCACCACACTGATTCAATTTCATGAAAAACACAAGATGTATAAACCCAAGGACTGAAGAAACCACACAAATCTTGCAGCTGTGTTAACACTGAAAAACTCAGGAACAAACTTGCATAGTTTTCTGCTGTCAAACTGAAACCAACTATCTTCTTTCACTGCTCTGAAGTGTTAATTAATTGAACTGTTCAGTGTAACAAACAGCTTCAGCAATTGCCTGGTTCAAGGGATTCATAAATTCTCCTCTGCACAGCATGCCCTGCCTTTTGGAAGTCACTGATATCTTCCTAACTTGCAGTGCTTGGTAGCATACAACTAGATGAACAGAAAAAGTCGAAACTCAAATTGGTTAGGAAAAACGTAAGAAATATGTGTACCTGTCCATTTAATATTAAGGCAGAAAAAAAAAAATCTATGCTATGTCTATGCTTTTGAGTTGGTCTCATTCCTATATTTAACAAAATTCAGCTGGAAGCAGGGGCTGACAAATAGTTAACTACAGCTCTTTTAGAAGACTAGAAATCCTCACTTACTGAAGACAGACTAGCTGAAAAAACACATTATTCAATGTCAGTTCTGCTGACCTGTACTTGCTTCTGTTAATCTGTTCTTGGGGAGAATTACCATGAATTTGGCTCTGCCAACTAAAACACGCTGACTTCTGTTCATGACCCTGGAACCCCAACAATCAGGCTTCACCCCTGAACTCATCAAGGAACTGACTGTACAAGAGCACAAGAGATTCAGTATGCACAGGATATGTTTGGTTTTTAATGATCATCTGAAACAAGTAAGCATATCAATTCAAATTCCAAGATCTGGCAGAAAAATGCCTAAAGGAGCCTCGGCTGTTCTGGACTCAGACCTGAGTTGAAGTGTCCATGTATCTCATAAAATAATCTAAGATACATGGTGAGGCTACTGGCACTTGCTACCCAAGTATTGCATCTAAAGTACTCCTTATCCTTAGCAGTGAGGTATGCAAGATGAGGTCTGCTAGCACTGAGCATTGAGAAATAGTTAAATGGGTCTATTAAGATAAGAAAGGTTGTTCAACATTACAAGGTTCGCTAAGTTGATTCTGCAGTATCACATGAGCAAACAAATCCCTGTAACAAGTCTCACTGGCCTCACTTTCAAGGGTGCAATGAATAATTGTTAATTTGCTTGAAATTCCTTATCAGTAAAATCAGAAAACACGTAATTCCTTAGGCCCACTCCTGTTGCATTGACAGTGCTGTTGCAGACAAGAGATTTAAACCTAAGACATCCAGAAAAAGCGCAATCAATAAAATCTCATTAAGAAAACCTTTGAAAAACAGAAATAAACACAGCTTCGTCAAATTCTAACCAAAATAAAGGGCAGTAGCATTTAAGAGGAATTAACTCCCTTGCCCCAATTAAACTGAACTTTGGGTTCAATTAAGAGTATCTATAGCCATAACAATGCAAGACTGGCTATAATCTTAAAACTGAGCATGTTTCTGTTAATGAGTCTTTTATTTTCACCAGTGAAACAGGTAAAATTATGCTTCTCCTCAGAAATTCACAGCAGTAAATCATGTTTCTACAATTTCTGACAGCCCCAGTGACAAAAAATGGCCTAATTTTCTGAACAGGCTTTGGTAACACATGTATTGCTCAAGTGAATCCTCAATGGCATCCTAAAGTCTCAAACAGTAATTAATTTCTTAAGCAGCTTTGAGAAATAGTTGTGAAAAATAAGATCAGTGATTCTGCTTAAAGCAGCAAGTCTGTCCTGTACTTCCATTCCAATATTTCTGCCAAGTTATCATTTCTCTTCCTACTACTGACCAAGCAGGGTATTCCTCTTGGCAAAGAAAAACCCAGTGATTGACATCTCAACAGACAAGCTATTGGAAGAGCCTTGTTAGCAATTCCATATTTCAACTCAAAGACAGTATATGGTAAAATTTCAGTGGTGTGCATACTTGATTACTGTACAGCCACACAAATGCAACAATGATTGCAAACAAACTAATTTTACTTGGTTACTGCTACAAGTGAAGTTTTGGAAATCAGGTCTTTAATCTTAAATTAAGATAAAGTAGGAGGCGATTTCCACGTCTGTCACCTCAGCAATCTTAAAGTCAGCAGCTGAATTTCTACGGACAGAACATTCTTTTTAAAGGATTCATGCTGATGAAAGTACTAGTAAAGGAGAAGCACTGGTCTGTCTAGTTTCAACGTGCAGGGCCAGGGAGCAGATTCTGGAATGAAGAAAGATGGCCCAGCACACGGGACTTGGCATATTTACAGCAGAGGCATTGAAGAGAGGTTGTTCAACAGGCTTTTTATCAGCGGGAAGTTCTCAGATCACTTAGTACAACACTTGCCAAAGCCAGCATGGAAAGAAGACCACCAGCTCAAAGACAGTGACTTCAAGCACTGCAATGTTAAGGTAAAAGTGACCATGTGAAGGTGAAACGTCCCTGTCCTGCAGCAGACACGCTGGTTACTGCAATGCCCCACTGCAGCACACTGGCTCTGGCCATGCCCAGTCAAGCCTGTACAGCATTTAAGGAAACTATGAAAGATGAACACCCTCCCTATGTCAAAATGGCCATGGCTAATCCCCAGTCCTGAACAGGGGAACTCTGATCTTCACACAGTGCAATATACACCAGCTCAGACCAGTAAGGCATCTTCTTCCTCAGAACACTACTTCCACAGCACAAACTAGAGTTGTGAGTTAGTGAAACTGTTTAAACAAGAACTGAACACACTTACACGACTGCATTGCTTGTTTCCAACATAAAATACAATGATGTTTCACTTCTTAAATACTTGGACTTTTTCTCTCTTTGCTCATTTAAAGTCTAAGCTCACTACACATGGTAAAAAATACTCATGCCACTTTAGTCTGCCAGAACTCCAAGAACCTCATCCTGTTTCGAGGGACTGAAAAAACTCTTCCACAAAATATATGGCACATCTAACAGCTTTGCATTTAATTTTTCTTCAGTGCTTTTTCAATAAGTATATTTAACTTCTACATCCAAAGAAAACTTAATCAAGTATTATCTTTGGGATTTGTGAAATACAACTGAACATCATTGATGAACTGTACCTGACCAGATACAGCAGGTGAATAATCTGGCAAAATGCCAGGAATGGTCAAGGAATGCTCATCAGTTACATTTAATGAAAAATAAATTAAAAATCAGTCATTCTTACTTTCTACAACTACTAGTTCTACAGTTGATAAAAAGGGGTGCGGGGAAGGAAATGAAGTAAACTACTTTTTCCATTACTTCATAGTGCATCCAGCCTTCTGTGTACCAAAATGCCAACTTATCCATTACTATGCTGTGTTTACTATTCTACCCTTTCCCCTGCCTCCACCTGAATTCTTCTCCAGTAATTTCTTGACTGCCTAGAAATTATGTGTGCTTGAAAGAATCATAAGGACTCAATTATTTTAACGTTCAGATGTTGAGATCCACTTTTGCTCTAAATTCCTCAGAATCTCTGAGCAGTAGAACATCTACTTGTAATAGCAAATAGTTAAAAGCATAAAAACCATACGAGCCAGACACATTTTTTTAAATGGAAGTGCAAGTTTAAGGAGAACAGTGATTGCTAATCCTGTGGGTGTTTTTTTTATTCAAGCTAATCATGCAGATCTCTTTCCTGCTGTACTACAGGAACTCTGAATTGTAAAATGTCTTTCAAATGGAAAAAGGTTTCTATCAGAACCTCCACGTGCCTGTAAAGTGACTAGAAGAAGTTAGTCTAGTTACACTGTGTTGGAACACGCCAAGTGTACACGCTTCTGAACTCAGAATTTGTCAGGTAAGTGGAAATGCTGACTTGTGAGCAAACCCATACACGTGAGAAAGGTACTGACCATGCTTACTACTAAGCAAACAAAAAAACCCCCAAACCCTAAAAGCTAATTATTGCCCTTTGCTATGCAAAGCTGGGCAGGTTGGTAACATTTGTGTTCCAGGTATACATCTTAAAAAAAAAAAAAAAAAAATTAGGCCTCAGGAATTGAAAACACACACAAAACTGATTGAAAAAAACCCAATTTCATGCTTCACTTGCAAAAATACAAGGCAGTTATCCAGTCAGCTCTTGTGTTTATTATCTCCATGAAAATCAGAATGGGAATGGGTTTATACTTCCATTAACAGCCTGCGTACCACTAGCTACGTATCTGTAGGGTATTGCATGCTTTCAATAACACTTGGGCCAGTTCCCAAAGCATCTGTTGAAAAAAATCTCATCGAGGCATGCTGAACAGGACATGTGGCTGGGCTGGGAGGCAGCATGGGTTTACCCAGGACCACCTCAATTCCTGGCTGGGGGCTCAGAGCTGCACAGGCAGACCTCAGCTCCTACTGCTGTTCAGTCTCCCACAGGACACCACAAGAGGTGGAAGAGGATGAAGTGCTACAGTCTCCACAAGAGATGGTGCAGAATGAGGAGAGGCTGCAGGATGAGAGAGGTGTGAAGGCACAGGAGAAGGGAAGTGATTTTTCTTAGTATTTCCTAAAAGATGTCTCACTAATTCAAGTCAAACACGCAACCAAAACTTCAAAGTAGGATCATTATCCGTAACTAGGCAGACAAGCAGTTCATTAGCAAAATTTTCAGTGTGATGAAAATCAGCTTCGAGCCTTTTCTATTCACCATGTGTTATAAAGATACCTCATTGCAAGGCAGTCTTAAATACCAGACTACACATCTGTCTGACAGGCTCATCCCTGTGAGACACAGGAAAAGATCACAATGAAACAACAGCTTTTAACTATCCAGATACCTCAAACTCCTCGATTCTTATTAAAGATTTTTAGTTAAAAAAAAAAAGTGTACAGAAATCTGCTTGCACTAGGGCACACCTTTTCTAATCTGAATCAAGTTATGAATGCAAGGGTGCTGAGCCAGCACTTTCTGCAAAGACACTCATTCCTTGTTTGTTTCTGCTCTCCACACGAATACTCAGACACATCCAAGCAAAGGGAAAAATTAAAAAAGAAAAAAAGGAAAGAAAAAAGAAACCAACCAAACCCGCTCAGATTTACACACAGACAAGCTCCCTGATTCAGTGTGCTCACACAAACCATCCTCAAAGCAAAGGAGGATGGATCACTGAGCAGCAAGGCTAAATCTTTCCTAGCCCGTAAAACATCAAAAACTACATGCTCATTACAAGGTCATACCAACTCGGAAGCACGACTGAATCTTTCAAAACAGAAATCAGATTTATAGTTCATCATATTTACTTTTTCACCCTAACTGAAACTGCAGGTCTCATGGTCACATGCCTGTTCATAGGGCTTTCTAGGTCTACGTGCTCCATTTTCACAAAATATTTTGGAAACAGAAGTGACAATAGACTGCACACATCCCTCCCACTTAAGTGGCAAAAGTTTACAGAACCTTAAAAGTGCTGTTGCTGCAACAGTACTTGTCTTACTTCTGATCTTTGGAATGACTCAAAAGAATAGTGTAAGTCTCTTTGAAAGACAACACGAGATTTTTAGGCAAAACTGACTTTTTCTGAGAGAAAACAGCTCGGTCTAGATACAGAATCTTCTAAATAAATCCACTGAAATCGCTCACTAACAAACTTCAGATACTTCCAATTCAACCCAAGTCCTTAGAAACACAATATTCCTGAAACACCGCATGAAAGCTGAAACAAGTTCCTTAAGATATAGCTGAATTGAGTACACTTTGCTGGTGTTTGGACTGTAGACCATCTTAACCTCATTCTGAAAACCAGGCTTATTGCCTAAATTCCACTGAGTGTTCTCTCTCATCCATATGCCAGCTGCCACCCAGCAAAATCGACTGACAAATTTCCACAGGAGTCGGCTGCAAATTAAACTTCGGGAAGACTTCAAAACCTTCATCCTTCTGCACTTCCTCCTTCGAAAGCCATCTTCCCACCGACCAACAAACACGGTTATTGTCTACAGCAAAACAATGAGTTATCAAAAAAAAAAAAAAAAAAAAAGAATGAAGCGAACCCAGGGCGGGTGGTTCGGCAGGACGGCGGCTGCAAGGGCGAGCGATGAATGGAGCGGCCGCGGGCCATTTCCCGGAGCCCGGGCTGCCTCACCGCGGCCAGCGCCGGGACCTGGCGGGCGAGCGGGGAGCCGCGGCGGCCCCCGGCGCTGCCC
>VZTT01060686.1:16710-29591 GCA_013400855.1 Buphagus erythrorhynchus
CCGGGACGGGGAGCTGGGCACGGCTGCTCGGGCATCCCGGGCTCCGGCTGCTTCAGATCTCCGCCGCCACCCGCTGGGACCCGGGACCCCCTACCCCGGCAAAACACTGCTGCCTTCCCTTCCATGTGAAATAGCGGGGTGTACATCCCCCGGTAGAGTAGCCGGGGCTGCCGGCCCCGGGAGGGAACGGGAGCACAGCCGGTGTACCGCAACCACGGCTTTTGGCGCATCACGGGTTGTGTAACCAGCGGCACAAAAAAAAAAAAAGTCCGCCAGCCGTGTTGGGCGATGGCAGCTTGCTGACAACTGTGCTGCTATAGCTAGCAGCCCCTGGGGAGAGGGTTAAGGACACAGTGCTGCTGAACGAAAATATAAATGTAGGGAAATCCATTCGGATGCCCGGCTGTTGGAGAGCAGTGTGAGAAGTGTGTCATGAGACAGATGATGCTAAACATAATCTGGAACACAATGGCAATGTCTTGACGTTGCGATTCTTTCTGCAGCTGTCAGTTGCAATGCTTTGACGTTGCGATTATTTTTGCAGCTGTCAGTTGCAATGCTCAAAGCCATTTTATTTTTCATGAGTGCTTTTTCAATGAGACATTCCTCATCTGAGATCACATCACAAAATTCAGCAAGAAAGCTTTGTTGACGAAGAGAATTATGTGTTTTTCACGGGTCTCTTTTTGAGATGTACAGATGAATCCAAGACTGTAGTAGGAATCAGTTTATAACAAATAAATGGGTAGCACTGCTGTTAGAATTAATTTTTACCCAATCAGATAAAAAACTATGCCCTCTTTGCCCTGTTTCCAATTCATGAGGTGAAGGGTATGTATCAAAGTGTCAGCAGTCTGAGAGTGAAGGAACATGAATTCAAATGAAAAAGCTTTTTTAAAAAATTCCCTGTTATTAACCTGAAGAGAGAATTCATTACTTCTTCTGATCATAAGGAATAAGGACAGATTAATTATTTTACCTACCTTAGTCAGGAAATTTTTTACATTCCTTTTTTTTTTTTTTTTAACATTCCTTGGTCTTTATAGACTGTTCCCAGTACTTGGAAGCTGATGGCAGGCAATGTAGTTTGCAGAAAAACATCTCTTAGGAAGACCTCAGCCATGGACAGTTCATTTGAGCACCACACCCTGTGTTACTCAGTCACAGGATACATCAATAAGCTGTACCTCTCTGTTTTATAACCTTCTTGAATCATCTTTTCCCATACAGATTCAGATTCAATCATTCTTTTTTTGTGATCATATTTTAGCAGCACTTTGCATCAATTTACCTAATGGTTTTTATAGCACCTCCTCGCCAGATGTCATCTGGGAGTGTTCCTGGCTCTTCTAGAGACAGCATGATGATCTATCTCCTTGCTGGTGTTGCTGCTTTTGGTGGTTTATTTTATGTAAGTGTTTGGGGATGGAGCTGTTTGTGCTTTCTGAGCTGGCATGGTAGAAAATGTGCTCTGGGTTAAAGAGCGTGGTCAAGATGCAAACTGTCAAGGAATGTAGATACTGTAGCATATAGCTAAGTGCAGCTTAACTTAGGAATCAGCTTAAGAGAATTTGGTGAAGCTGAAAGCCTACTGCTTGCCTGTTTTACTGTTACTCTGGTGAGTAGTGCTGGGTCATTCTTAGTGGAAAGCATATTTAAAACTATGTGAAATGAGTGTGTCCAAAGATGGAGTAAGGCACCTGTCTTTAACCCCTTGCCTTGTCTTGCCAACTAGAAACATTAGCAATATCTCAAAGTGGGCAAGGCAGATGTGAAATAAGCAGTCTGAAGCTGCAAGGGCAAGATATGAACCTTGTTAATTTGGGCACCAAAAAAAAAAGAACATCAGTTACTTCAAGAAAGCATGTTAAAGTTTTGTAAGCATCTGCTTTGTTAAGCTTTTTGGTAACCATTCTCTTCTCTGCTTTTAAATATATCTGGTTCTGTGCTTCACATCCCTAAATCCTCCATTTTATAGCTTACTTCTACCCCTCTCCCCCAAGATCTGAGGTAGTGACTAGCACACCCCAGAGGTGTACATATTTCCCTGTCCCACAAAGTAATCCTCTTGAATGGTAAGTAGCTATTTGTTCAAAATATCAAACATATGTGATTGCATTTCTGGATGAATAACATATACTCTTGCTGTCATATTTTTACCACATTACAAAAATAGAAATCTTAATCTAACTATCTTTTAAAACACTGTTTTCAATGCCTGAAACACTGCAGCACTTCAAAAGCTGCATGGTATGTTGTATTTGCTTTCTAACAATAGAGAAATATGAAATACATAAATATATTAGTATAGCAGATTGTTAATTTTTTTTAACCTTGCTTAGGATAAGTTTTACATGCATTTTAAGATGGGCAGTAACACTTGCTTAAAATCCCTTTTCTCCCTCTCCCCTCTTTGTGTTTGGTGCATTTGTAGGGATGTAGTTGTAAATTCAGTTATAATTCCCTTTCAGGCCTATAGAGTAGTCAGTTCATCACGCAGCAAATATATTGAACACACAAATACTCTTCGTGAGAGAGACGAGGGGCAGAAACACAATCTTTGGTCAAGGAAGGGTGAGTTGAGCTCTTCTCTCTTTTTCCCTGTGTACATGAGGATTTGGAACAGGTTTCTAGATTGTTTAATCAGGCTTTAGCACTGTCCAGGTCCTTGTCTGAACTGTGTGAGTGGGAGTGAAGACAGAGGTGGCTGTGCAGTGTTGTTTTGTTACAAAGCTGCTGCTGCACAAATTTTGGTAGTGGCCTTCATGTTCAGGCAGTGAATCTGGTCTTTGATCCACCTGTGGAGTCTCTTTGGATAGAAAGAGTTGATGTGTGAATACTGTTAATTGTATAATGGGCATTTGATTTACTGCAAGCTTAATGAAACTTGACTGAGTACATAATGCTGTCAAAATCAGTTTTGTTCTTTTGTTTTCAGTGGGGGGAGAAGATAATATCTTTTTCTCAGTCAACAGGTTGGCTTCAGTCTGCATGCCATCAGGAAATACAGTTCAATAGGGAAAAAAACCACTACATTTAAAAATTATATTTTTAACTTGGATCAATTTTTTGTCCTACAACTTTGATTTTGACTTTTCTAATCTGAGGTTAAATGAAACTCAGGCATTACCTAAATATACAGCAAATCCTTACTTAGCTCTTCATGCTTGAATAATTAGACCTTGTTAGTTCAAATACTTGTAATGGAATGTTGTCCCTGTCTACATCAATTAGTGTTATAGCATTAATGTAAAAGGTGGAACTTTGGCAAGCATGGCCTTGCTAGGAAAAGCAATTAGGAAAATTTCTTAAGGATCTTTATATATTTTTATTTGGTTGTTATTTAAAAAGTAAATAAAGTATTGAAGCCAGAGCGCTTGAAGCTCTTCCTTTTTTTTTTTTTTTTTTTAATGTTGACATCTAAGGAATTGATTTAATATATTTGCATGAACACAAATAATAGATCTGAATAAAGTATCTTGAGTTTAAATTTTATAGATCTGAATAAAGTATCTTGAGTTTAAATTTTGTTTTCAGCGTGAGAACATAGTTGAAATTGTCTGCCTCTATAATTATTTCTTTAGAAGTTGTTAGCCTTGAACTTCTACAATACATGCTTTAGTTTCAGAACTTTAAAACTACAGATCTTAAGATTTAAAGTAGTAAAATACCTTAATTTCCAAAAAAGAAAGCAACTGAACACGGTATAGTTTTAAAACTCATTTTTTTTAAGTAAATGCTGAGAATTCAGCCACAATTTGCAATCCTTCATTGTCTCTAAAATAAAAAATGTGACCAGGACCAAAGCAGATCTCTCCTAGGGAGCTGGTCTCCTGCTGTTCAGGGCAGAAGTGAGGATTACCCTTATTACATTCTGAGTGCCATAGTTGGGTCAACAGGGAAGCATTAAGCAAGCCTTCCAACATATTCCCAGTGATGTTGGTTATTCCCTCTTTTCTCTTAAGGTGCACTTCTGCAAGGTACTGAGTTTTGGCCCTGGCCTGCCCACTTGTTGGAGTGAAATACCCATAGTACTGAGTGCTCAGCAGCTGGTCTTGGGTACTCTCCAGACATCCCATCATCTGCTGCTTTGTGCTGCTTAATAAGTCACATAAATGTCACAACCAGTGGCAGATGGTTGCTGCCTCCCTTTTTATTGATAGTGAGAAGTCCAAAATGTTTCTAAGGCCATTCACTGAATACAGTTGAAACTTGTTTCCTATATTATTTTCAATATTTGACTTCTGAATAAATGCTCAAATCAGTTGTTAGTTGGGCTTCTCAGTAGCTAATTCCAATTCACAATACAAAACCACCATTGAATCAGCTCCTTTTTTAAAATCCTTCTTCATTCCCAGCTGTGTGCACCCAAAAGAACAGAACAGTAAGAACGAGCATCAGTTCTGTTCTTTCTTTTCCTACAGAATCCTCTGTGTGCATTCTCAAGAGTTAACACCCCTCTTCCTCCCCTTTTTCTCCTGTTCCCTGCATAGTCATATTTTTGTGTTTATCTTGTCACAGAGTGTTAGCATAGTATTGCTTTTCCCAGAAGTGCCATTGCAGTTTCTTTCCCTGTGCATTCTTTATAGTCAGTCCTTATACTTTTTCACAGTAAGCATTGCTGGTAAGAGCAGTTAAAAGTTCTGTTCTTAAAGTATTCTGATATTTTTTTAGGGGCACATAAAATGAAGCTTAAAATAAGCTCTAAAACAGAGCTGCTAACCATATGAAGTGGTGGATGGAAAAGCAGTGTGCACAGCAGCATGTTCATGGCATATTTGCTGCCTATGGTAAAAAAACTTTCTAGGTGGAAGAACTTAATACTGGAGAGCAGCTGATCAGAGATTCTTTTGATGGGATTTTTGTGGTTTCTCATGGGGGGAAAATTCTCCCCTTATGCCTGAACCCAAAATTTCTATTACAGAGAACTGTACATAGCAAACAAGTCTGTCAAAACAAGAGAAACAATAATTCCAGGGTTCTTTGTTTATTAGAGGGTTGAAATGATATTTAATGGTATTTTCATTAATGATAACAGACATTTAGAAAGAGATCTGATAGCAAATTTTCTGTGGCTCTTTTTAACTGACAGCTACTCTCAAATTAGGGAGGGATTTAAAAAGCCCCTAGAAGAAGCCTGACTCAAAGTAGCAGTAGAAAATCTGGGACATCATTTAAAATGTAAAATGATGTTTGGCTTGCAGGATGTTCTGCTTGCTTATTTAGTGAATACTGAGTTTTGTCTTCCATTTGTTGTTTGTTGAAGCTTATTCCTGATTTCCTTCTTTTTTAGCTATGATTTTTCTTTTTAACTCGTTGCAAGCTGATTCAATCTTTCTAATCTGTAGTCTGCTTTTACACTTTCCAGACTTTCTAATCTATACTCTGCTTTTACACTTTCCAGACACAAGGGAAATCTCTTTCCAAACCTGAGGAAGTTAAATACAAACAAAGGACAATCGTTTACCATTGAGTACATTGCAGCCTACCTTGGGATGACTTTATACCTCCTATTGTAAAACTCCATTCCTGTGAGACTTTAAAAGAACTACCTATGTTTGCAAGGCCAAACCATATTGAGCTTATTACTGAATCTGCTTTGTAGAAGGCAGTTCTGAGATGGAGAAGCTGGCTGTTCTGAATTAATGCACTCTATATTTGTCTGTCCAATAAAGTGTACTGGATGCTGAGCTTGGCTGTTAGCCTGTTCTTTGTGTAATGAATTCAGTTTTTTTTTTTTTTTTAATAGTGTTTTCTTAAAGGGACATGATCAGGTTGTATAATGCAAAGTTTTGATTTTTCCTGAACAATGAATGGACTTGTCTTGAAACCTGAACACAAAATGATAGGCTTTCACTGGCATAAGAAGACCAATAAATAAAACTGATCTGTTTTGTTTATAAACAGCTACAAAAGAATCAAACTCTGACTATGTCTCTTTAAGCTCTTTTGTTTCAATTCTCACGTAGTATCCACTGCATTACAAACTCTATTTCCAGTTCTATTTTTTTCTCATGGTGAGTTGGTTCTAGTGATGCACTTGTGATGAACAGTTGGTGTTTAACTTTTTCTTTGTGAACTTGATGCTAGTGCATGTTTGCATGGTGGTTGAACATCTTTGTTGCTTTGTGCTATAAATTTTTCATGACTTGCCACAGCTGAATTTGAAGTGATGCATGACTGGGAGACACTGTTTTTCAGGTTCTAAGGACTCAGACCCAGAGTGGTATTAACAAGTATTTAAAAGAGAGTTGTGAGTTGTAAAAAGAAAATAGTCAGTCATAAGTGGTTATATCTCTAAGAAAGGAGCTCTGACCACTTAAATCTTACTTATATAAGACCAAATGTCTTATTCTCCACGTGGAAATTCCACAGAGTCATGCTCCCTCTGGCTCCTGTGTGTGTACCATCACTGGCCCTTTCAGCAGAGTGGTTTGAAGCAACACTTGCCAAGGTCCTTTGTTATCCTTCCCTACACCCCCAACACTTGCTTTAAGCCAGTTTCTTTTCTTACCACACTGAAACACGTTATGAAACTCAGTAATTAAGAATATGGTTTCCTCATCTTATAAACATAGCTTTTTGATGCCACATTAGACATTATGGGGGATTAATTACTGATTGTTTCTTTGTCAATTCCGATCCCAAATCTTAGCTTCCCACTTGAGATTTAAATGAGGATGATGATAGAAAGTATTTGGTGAAGTTTTTGTTGCATGCATGCATTTTACTCTCTTTATTGTATTGAATAAATCCCTAGAAGGTGATGGGGAAGAGGTGGATGAAGTCCCTGAAGCAGAGAAGGCCATGGAAGAGGCTGGTGCAGCAGCTGCTGTTGAACCTGCAGCACAGGATGAGAGTGATGGACCCACAGCACAGGATGAGACTTCTGGGGCATCCCCAGAAGCTACAGGGGAGAGTGAATTACTGGCTCCAGAGGTATCCCATGCTATGGAGGAAGCACAGCAGGAAGCTGCTGCTAATTCAGAAGCTGCTGCTAATTCAGAAGCTGCTGCTAATTTGGAACCTGCTGCTGATTCAGAAGCTGCTGCAGTTCAAGGTTAACTTATGAATGTGATTTTTGAGTGTGTGTGTTGTGAGTTCTGAAGCTCTGCCTCTTACAGAACATTAAGAACAAACATCAGTGTTCCTAGTGGAGTTTGTCCTGCAGTGAAAACTAATTCAGGCATTAATTTGACATATCATGAGCATAAGGTAATTAAGTTTATTAAATCAGTGTCTCTGAAAGCATCCTGCCTCTGGCACCAGAGTTACTGTCTAAAACAAGTAGAATCAAATGTTTATTTTACTACCCTATCCTATTTCTTAAAATATTAAGTTCAGTATATGTGATCAGTTAAACAGTTGTTTCAAGTTCTCAAGGGTTTGTTAAGGAATCTAAGCATTTTAGTTCACTAGCCATTCAAAAGATGCTCACACTGAATAATTATACCTGTTCTATCTATGTAACTTAAACAGGATCTTGCATAGCAAAGAAAATGATGTCATGGTCTCAATTTTAAGGGTATATTAGGCTAAATTTTCATAACACAATAAAACATCAAATTGTTGTTAAACACTGAAATTTATAAGTGGCAAAACAGTCAATATTTTGAGCTGTCAGGGTGCTTGAAATATTTTGGTTTATTGTGCTTTTTAAAAAATTGCAATAGTACAAATGCAAAACTCTCCATAAGATGTATCCACAAGATACAGGATTATAATTTAATTTTGCAGATTTCAAAGTATTTTTTAATTTATTTTTTTTACCACTGATCTTGAGAGGATATGTCTAAAACAGGTCAAAATCAGATTAAAAGTATTTTGACTGCTAGTCTATGGGCATTTATCATAGTACTGTCAAAGGTGTTAACAGATTTGGAATTATTTTCACTTTTTTCCTTGGTGACTCCAATGAGGAATGGATGCATCTTAATTGCCTTTTTAACAAATAAACTTGAGAAATAGTGCAGCACTTCTAATTGCTGAGTTTTATGAAAGGTCTAGGTATGTATGCAATTTTAATTCAAATGTGAATAGTTCCTTGCTTGTCTCTGAAACAATCTATTACAAATAACATTTTTAAACAATACTTAGTCTGATCTGCTGTAATCCAGTTTATAGAAAGTAGAAGTAAGTACCTTGGCAGCGATTATTACTGCTTACATATAGAAATATTTATAAGGTAGTAATTAAAATACCTAGAGCCCTAAAAATTTCCATTTCTGTGGAATATTTAGACCACTTCATTTAGAAAGGAAGTAGTCTGTTGTATGTTAAATTTGGTGAATTAGAGCCACTAAGAGATACGTTTAAAAATGTCTTGCAGCATTTATTACTTTACAGAGCAATTGCAAAATTTCTCTTTAATTTCATAAGCACTTGGTTGTGTCTGGAAGTGGTTGTGTATTCCTTTCACATGCTTAGCTATGAATAACTGTTAATTTTTTGATAAGGTAAGATCTTCTGTATGGTAAATATTTCTGCCATTTTATTGAATAGGGTCTTCCCTGAGAAACATGGTGCATAAATTGATTAGATATTAGGAAGAAATTCTTTCCAGTGAGGGTGGTAAGGCATTGGAACAGTTTTCCAGAGAAGTTGTGGATCTGGATCCCCCATCCCTGGAAGTGTTCAAGGCCAGGTTGGATGGGGCTCTGAGCAACCTGGTCTAGTGGGAGGTGTCCCTGCCCATGGCACAGGGGTTGGAATGAGATGGTCTTTAAGGTCCCTTCCAACGTAAACCATTCTATGATGATTCTGTGATTAAGTCTGAAGATCTCATTCTGGACGTGTTGATGTCATGTACTTAGTGATCACTATTTTGGATAAGAACAAAAATGGCTTGTAAGTGTTAGTTCCTGCTGGTGTTTTCTGGAAGTGGAGGAGCACTTTAGAAATTATTGGTTTCTAAGATCTAGTGTCTCTGGCAACATACTTACTGAGGAAAACAGCACTAGAGGTCCAGCCTCAATAGGGTCATCCCAGGTGCCCTCTGCCAAACCTTGCTGCAGTGGTTATTCTTGGCTGGGTGGTAAAGCTAGCAGAAACAAACCTTTGGGGTGTAAAATTGTCAAGAAATTGAAGCAAAGGAGTGTTCTCCTTGCCTGAGTACTCCTGGGATGTTGTAATGTAGTATTCACATCTTCTGTTTCTCTCCATAATGAATTCCTGAGACACAGAAGATGTGAATACTACATTGTAACTTGCTCCTGAGCACAGCTAGTGCCCAGGTGGTGAGCCCTGGGGACCTTGCCATGGCTCACATGAGGTTACACCCAGTGTAACCCAATCCTGGCCTGGGAGGCTGGACAGGCTCCTGCTCCAGGTCACCCTAGCACTCCCTGCTCCCTCATCCAGCTCTCCTCATCCTGGCATCATGCATTGGCATCATGCTCACAAGAAGATGGGGCTTTGTTTCAAAAGTTCTCTGCTCTCTCTGTACCACTTTGTTCAGTGTCTACTTACAGCCAGCAGCCATTGTGTTAAAAAAATATTCTAATTAAAATCCTTCTGGATGTAACTTTCAGTTTTGGATTTAACCATCTTTATCATTCATGTTGCCTCCATTTAGAGGAAAAAAATAACATAGCTCCACTTTTAGTGAGGTAAAGAAGCTTTAGCTAGTTTTGTTGGCAGCTTGGTGTTACTTCTGCAGACGAAGGTGTAATTATTTTTGTTACCAGTGAACCTCTGCTTTTTCAAATGCCATTGTTTCTTTCAATCTATAAAGCTTTCTCTAACGTTTGGAAGTGCAAGCTGTGAAGGAATGCTTGAATCCAGCTCCTGTATACAGATAATGTAAATGTATGATTATACATGGATATACAAAAAAAAAACCCACCCAAAACAAAACAGATATCAAGCAAACAAACAAGCAAAAAACCAACCCAGCCTTGGAGGTGGATGCTTAATACTTAATCAGGGTAATCTCCATTTCAGACAGTAAACAATTGTACCTGCTTGGAACGTTCTTCTTGCCTCAGGTTAAGCAATTTACAATCCACTACTGGTATCTGGAATTCTGTGAAATACTGTTACCAAATATGTACTCAACTATATTACTCTGTTCCCAAGGTTTTAACTTCCTCTAAATTTTAGTTTTCTCTACCTTTTTATTGCTTGAGCTGTCACTCTTGGTTACTGCCCAATGCTGGTTCAACTCCTGTTATTCTCCTTCTAGTATACTCTGTGTCTGGGACCATAAATTAAGTTTTTCTTCAGACACACCAAATGCTGTAAAATTCACAGGTTGGCAAACTTCTATTTGGATTAGGCAAGGCTGTTGCATCTGTGACTTCTGGTGTTTGGGTTGCCACCATAAACTCTTCTCCAAATCTAGCATGGAGGCTTGAGGTTTTGGCATTATTAACTGAAATAACAGAAGCAATTACCCCCAAACTGTGCTTTTCTAGACTTCTTCCTCACTCTTCTAGCATAGGTTTTTTTTCTAATCTTGAAAGTATTGAAGGGCATGGTCTCTTCTCTGTTATTTCCAAGGCCATTTGAGTGAGTGACTGGGTTTGGGGAGGATTAGTGTGTGAATGTGCCAGTGTTTTCCATGCTAAGCTCCAAACCCACTACAATGCCAGTTGTCTGCAGCCTAGAGAAACAAATGGAGGCTGCTCTGGACAGGAGTTGCTGCTTTTGGGACAGGACTTTTGCTGACCCCATCATACAGTGATGCCAAGCAGACAAAAGCACCCGATACAATCAGTGCACGCTGGCTTGGCTTGGTAAGTTACCAAATTCTGGGTGTGCTGACACTGTCAGTGCTTAGGAAATTACTGAAGAGTCCTCAGAGTGATTTGCAGTTGCTCATTCTTATTCAGAGGCTTTCAGAATGACGTTGCTCAGTAGAACAGACACATCCTTCCAGGCATCTATTTGTGTGAGATGGAGGAATGGGGACTTTTTTCTCTTTACTCATTATGATAGACTGATCTAGCTAAATTAGGCCCTAAGAAATTGAATTACATAAATATTATCCTACAAGGGAAGTATCTGTATCTAGAACTTCTGTTGGGTTTTTCTGTTTCACATTTATCACTTTCTTTCATCTGTCTCTTGGACTGCTGCACTTACATCCCTCTGATTGCCATACACTGGCCACTAGTCTCTTCTTCTTCCTCCTGTTTTTCCTTCATAAAACTGAGTTTTAGATGAGTCATCATAGCATAACTGGAAAATATCTGTTGGAAGAAAGTGAACAATATTTAGGAAAAAAATTTTCTGAAGACTCCAGAACGTGGGGTTTGGTACATGGAGAGACTGTTCAGTTTTGATCAGCTTAGCCAAAAAGAGAATTCTACAGCATGCACTGGGCTGGGGAGGAAGATTTTGGTAAAATTGATAAAGCCGTAGAAGTTCCCAGCTAGGAGTGCAAACAAGTAAGTGGGGGAGAACTGCCTAAAATAACTTGTCTTCCTATTTGTCTATTCTAGAACAAGGGGGCAAGTAGCTTCTCAAAAATGGTAGAAGGACAAACAGTGAATAATAATGCCTAAATGAATGTCACTATTAAGGCTTTTACTAGTATTAATAGCTCATTGTCAAGACTTAAAAAGAACCTTAAAATAACTATATGTATTCAAATTGGAAAGCAACAACTCACTTTGGACAACAAAATCTGTTAGCATTTAATTTACTGTACATACTGTGACCTGTGTTTGAAATTTTCCTGTAAATACAACCACCCCAGGAATACTGTTAGTCTCTTACTTTAGAGAAAAGACAGCAACAGGCACCCCTTGCTGTTTTCCTGTGGTGGCAGTTCAAACCAGAATGGGAACAATGGGGATTTTGGTGTTAATTTTTGGGCAATGCTTCTTATTGCCCAAATAAGAGAAAAACATCCTTTTCAAACAACAACTTTGCTCCTTTGATCCTGTGTAAGTGGATCAAACATGGTGCATTACTTTGTACACGGAATGTCAAAGAAAATGTCTTAATTAGAAGTTTTTTTAGAACTCCTGAAGGATTTAATAAATCGAATTATTGGGGTGTTTTCATACACACTGTTTATATTAGCTTTTGCTAGTTTTCTTTGTGATCTATTCCAATCAGTAACTAAAGATTGTTCTATGTTTAAAACAAACAAATAAACGGTATGAGTTGCTTCTCATTCCTACAATTCCACAGAATATAAAACAATATTCTTGAAATTATATGAGGTATTGTAAACTATTCTGGACTTATGTGACATGCACTTTTATGCTTTTATTGTGACCATTATAGGCATCTCTGAATCTTTTTAAATCATTGATTGTAGAATAAACTCTCTTCAAGGGAGTCTTCTGGTCATTAGGAGGAACTAATGAGGCTTTTCTTGGGAACTAGTGACCTACATCAGGCACAAACAACCTGTGATGTGCTTGGCTGATTGAACATGTTTCTCTTTCTGTGTGGAGTGATGAAAATTTTTATTCTTAATAATGTGCTTCATAATACCATGGTTTAGGCTCTCAGCTGGACCTCATGGATTTTTATCTGGATTGCTTGTGGATGGCTTGCAAAAAGGAAAAGATATTATATTTGTACAGTGGCAGGTTTATTAGAAATCTCAGCTTTCCTTTGTTCATCAGTTTCCCAAAGACCTTGGGAAACTGAGCCTTTGGTTTGTGTTCAACCTATGGAATAGCTGGAATGCCAGAGGGACTAAAGTCCTGATGCCCATGGGCTCTAGTGAGGGAGGGCTGAGGTTCATGTTGTGTCCCAGTAACAGCACAATCAGGTCAGGGTGGTTCCACAAACAATTCACCAGCTGCCAGTCACTAGTTCCTATCCTGTCTATTTAAGGATAGGAATGATCAGACTGAAAAATAATCTCTGCTTTTCTAAGTAATTGTTCTTTCCTTGACTCTGTTTGACACTAAACAGTT
>VZTT01060686.1:32131-46644 GCA_013400855.1 Buphagus erythrorhynchus
ATCCACAATTTTCTTTCCTCTGTAAAATCAATTTCCTTTTCTGTATTTATTCAACTCAAGCCAGATGCGTTTCCACAACAGAAATGGTTTGGTATTGCATTAGGTGCATGTGAAATGTTGCCCAGTCATGTTCTGTTCCTGCAAGTGCAATTTGGGAAGATGCATTTCTTCTCCAAATGTTTATCTCCTAAAGCAGAGGAGCTGAGGGCTGCCTGGGAGTGCCTGTAGCTATCCTGGGCAGGAACAGGAAGTATTTGGGCTGGGATTCCCTGTTAATTCCCTGTCAGCAGTGGGTGTTGCACAGATGTTTTACACTGATGGTTGTGTAGTGGGTGTGTGTTGTGGCTCTAACTAACCCTGAGGATGCTTGTCCTCACAATTCCTGCTGTGTCCAAATCCTTCTGAGTGCTTTGGCAACAGCTGTTGATGCAGTATGCAAAACCCCTTGACTACAGCTAGTAAATGTGATTAGTTTGATTCCTCGGAGGCTTGAAGTTCTTTTATATTGTCTTTTGTTGAAATCACGGGAAAGTTAAGCTCCTAATTCAGACCTCTAAGTGTTATGGTATATATAAATGCCTGGCAAAACTGAAGAAAGCTGTAGCCAGCAATACTGGGATGCAGCTACTTATCCCAGGAGAAAACTGCAAATTGACAAATAACCAGTGAAAAAGCTTAAGAAAAAAAATCGACTTTGCAGGAAAAAAGAAAAGATAATATACACAGAGGCTGAGATTTTTGCTACCAACATAATACCTTGTATGAAATTGTGAAGTATACCTTCTGTATACTGTAGAGTAATATTCTGTATATTCTGTAGAGTAATACATCCTACTAAGATGGGGGAAAGCACAACAANACTGCAAGTGGGTGTTTTGGAAAAGATGTTAAGGACCTGGAGTGGTATTGTTCTATAAGGATAATAAAGCAGCTGGGCATTCAGTGGAAAGCATAATATTGAATACCATGTGTCCTTATTGCAGAGAAGCAGTTGCACAATTCAGATTATTTTGTTCAGTTACAGCCTGTAGAAATTGGAAGAAATCTGGCATAAATAGACAAAATGGATCATAATCATCACTGCAGGAAGAAATGCAGGGGCTTCAGGTTTTCAAAGTAATCATCATTCAGGAAACAACACAGAATCAGTGAAGATGCTGTAACTCCTCTACAACTATTTTGAAAAAATAAAGAAGCTTAATATTTTAGTATTTGAACTAACAAAATTTAGGAGTGATTTCAGTTACATGCATTATTTGCTGCAGAGTTCATGACAGGCTTATTAACAACTTTGCAATAATTGAACAGACAGAAAATCCTTCATCCAAGGATTATGGAAAATGAGTCACCATTGTACCAGGCAGAGATTAAAATATCTTGCATGAAATAGGGTGTTACTGCAGGATTTTACTTGGAGCAACTGCAAGAGATTAAACTGGATTGAAAAAATATGAAATGCATGCAGATTTAAAAAAAAACCAAAAAACCAAACCAACAAAAACCAGGGTGTGAATAGCACTGGGGTTAAATTTAACATCCAGGGAAACACAAAGGAGAAATGCCTAAACTTTGTAATGCTTTGTGCCACCAGCTGATAAGTAGGGACTCAGGCAGTATGTCTGATGTTCCTCATGAAGAAGGACCCACATGACAATCCCAAATCTGAGATACACAGGGGTTCATTCTCATCTTTCTAGGACATTATTCATCTGGCTTTGCCCTGGGATCTCAGCAATTCCCTTAAACAGGGGAAAATGTGCTGGCCCTGTGAAGAGAATAGAGTGTTTGTTCCAAGACATGTCCAAACCACCAAAAAACAGGCTGAGATTTGTTCTGGTGTCAAATGAAAGCTCAGGGTAGCTGTCAGGAGGTTGGAGACTTCCCTAATTTCATGGTGCCCGAAGAAGTCACTTGGGCAGTATGCAGCAGGCACCAGGAAGGGGGCTCCTACAGAACTCCAGCCATTCCAGCTCAGGGGATGAGTGGAAAAGCCACTTGAATACAAATACCAGCTGGGGATTTGTGCCCTAACCAAGGGCAATTGTGTATATAAACATACTGCACCCACTCTACAAGACACAGGCTTTCAAAATGCAATGCCTGCCACAAGACCCTTTGTATTTTAGGCAGTGACAGCTACTTCACAGAAACATGGATGAACACCTTGGGAGGAATCCAGTTTTTTTTTTGTATTAGATTGCCTTTCTGGTAGCCAAAAGGAATAATTCAGACCAGAGACATTTTTTTTCAGTACAAGAGCTTAATGTTTGGTTTCAAGGCATGTATTCATGTAGATGACAAATAAACAAAATTCCCATCCAAAGGAAATGAGGTTTTGTTAAAAAGCAGAAAAGACCACGTTGCTCCCTCTAGTTGCCTACTGATCTACTCTTCTGAGTGCAAAAGAAATTAAAACACTCACAAGAAAAAAAATACTGCCAGCCAGAGAAAGAAATTTTGGTAATATAAACTGAATGTTTGATGTTACAAACTGAAACCCAGCAGCTTGTTACCATAGTGAATACATGGCATTACATCAAATATTGCTTGCTGTAAAATATCTAAAGTTCCAAATTTCAAATGTACTATTTCTATTGCATAGCTCTTCCCTCTAAAGGCAAAAGTGCCAATTCCTGAGCATCTTTTTCTGTTGCTTCTTCAAAATCCAGAAAGCATTCTGAAAAGTAAAGTGAAATAATTGATGTTCAGAATATGCTATATTTAACTGGCTGCAAGGTGATATTTGAGGAAAGGTATGGGATGCTAGCTCTATAAAACTCCTATTTGCTGCATTTATTGAACTCCTAAAGAAGCTCTTTACTTAGCTGTGTTTAATGTAGCTTACTATAGGGTGAAACAAAAAAGTCAGAGACAAACCTCCTACTGAGCAGTTAAAGAGTGTGATAATGGAGACCTCTGACAGGATGGTTAGAAGAACATGGTACGAGAGAATTTACTCAAGTAAAATTTAACAAGCAACTGCTGGGTGATGTGTTCAGTCCTCTATTTCTAAATATTGCCTATTAGGGGCTTTTTATAGAGACAGATTGCTTTATGCTGAAAGGAGTATTGAAACATTGCTAGTTGGCAATTGTGGAATTGCAGCCTGAATCTTCAGCCTGATGTTAGAATATTTTTACATTAAAACTACCCATGATGTCCTATGAATTTGGCAGAAATCAGAAAACAAAGCAACAGTATCTGCAAGAGGTAATATATACATTAGAGAATATTTGCCCGTGTCCAAATACATGAAAATAGCTCCAGTTTACAGGTTTCTGCCCCAGGGTTGGAAAGAGGCAGACTTTCTCTGGAATTCCATTTGCAGAGTTTTATTTGCATGATAAAATTTGATAGATCCTGTTGTCTTCAGCTACTTCAAGCATGTATGTTGGGCAGGTACTTCATGCTTTGTGAGCCTTGGTTGCTCACCCTTATTTATGCCAGGGAATGGAAAGAGAAGACAATTATCTTTTTAATTTGATTCATAGAAACTGTGAGTAAAATCTTAGATGTTGCAGCTGCTTCTGCCCATGAGGAAAACTGAGACAGGGACAAGGAAGGAGTAGCCTCAGCAGCTCAAGAGATTTGTGACACAGACCCAAAGAGCCAGGATGCTGATGCTGAGGAGTCGTGGCGAGCTTCAGAGGGTGCAAGAGTCCAGCTGGGTCTGAAATGTTTGTGTCTGTGAAGTGCTGGGGGCTGCTGTGTGCACTGAGCCAGCTGCAAGGGCATGCAGAACCCCAGTGGTGCAGTGTTGGCTGTGTTTGGCATCACAGTGTTAGCAGAAAATCTCATTTTGAAATGATGTGCTGTTGCACTAGTGTGGTGAGCTCAGTGCCCTGCTCAGTAAGTGGCTGGATGTGAACTTCATTAAGAACAAGAAACTCTCCTTGTGCTGCATATAACACATTTTTTTTCAACATCTGTCTTGATTTGAAAGACAGAATTTTCTTAAATTGCATTGGTGTAAAAAAAAAAATACAGTGCATGTGGTATGAATAAAGCTTGCAGTGCTTTGATGCAACCATAAACAATCTCACGTTGCTCTTGAAGTTGAATGATGCAATTGAATGCAAAGAAAAATGGATGTTAAAATCATCACTGTGCAGATTTTAAGCAGGAGTTTAGAAGTTTGGCCTCTAAACTCTTTTAAAATTAGAATTAAAAAGCTAAAAGGAAAAATGTCTGCATACCTAATACAGCTTTGTAAATTCTATCCCTTTAGTCCAAGGATCCTTTGGACTAAGGGAAACAACTTATTTGACTATTTGTCATTGAATAAATAATTTCCAGTGTTTCTCACTGGTGTTTTGTCTCCATTTTCAGTGTCTGAGGAGGAGAAGACAACTGAAGAAGTTGCTAAGGAGCCCTAAAGGTACACAGTACAGTAGCAGCATGTGGTTGTTTTCTGCTCTTCACCTATCTTTAGTTCTCAGTTAGTGGCAATTGCAGCATGTGGTAAGTGCACATGCACTGTTATGGTGAATTTGTATTTCTGCTCTCAACAAAAAAGAAGTTTATTGAAGTATTTCTTATTTTTAAGAACCACTGCAGCAATCTTTTAGAGGCTAGGGAGCAAATCCTATATCAGTTGTCATGCTGTGTATTTATTTATAGCTTTATCTTAGTCCTGTGCACACAGGATAAAGACCTGAGAGTTGTAGCTTTCATCCAGGCAAAAAAAATGTTCTTTGGATATTTGGTTTAAATTATATACAGCTATTGGACTTGTGGGTTATTGTTCTATACAATAATGCAATAGCCCTCTGGACTGTTTTCTTTTTATTTATTTTGTTTTCATCCTTTCCTCTCTCTTGGTGCTCCACCATGACCTCGGTCTCTCTGTGCCTGGCTGCGAATGACTGGATAATATTTCCCTTTGGTGAAATATTGTGGTCACAATTGGACACCTAAAAAAACCTCAACCAATCCCAAAAACCCAAACTGGATTTGTTGAAATACCCATTCNCCCTCTATAGCCAACTCAATTAATGAAGGCAGAGATGGTAACTGGAAAGGTGGGGGTGGCAGGGAAGGCAAGCTGTAGGAAACATTTCTGATGTAATAAATTGAAAATAGATGAAAAAATAGATTAATCTCCTGCTAGCGTACAGGTCCACTCAATTCTGCTTAAACTGCTTGGACTCTTTTTGACAAAAAAATTACTTTTTATATGAGTATAGCAACACAAGTTTACAAAAATGCCTCTTATTGAGTTTCATCTTGTTGGCAGGGGGAAAAAGATTTATGAAATATTTACTACTTGATGCTGGAAGATTACTGGCTGTCATTTGACTGCATTCCCAGTCAGGAATGACTTTTTTTTTTTTTTTTTTTTTTTTTGTGTGTGTGTGTGTGTGTGTGTGTGTGTGTGTGTGTTTTGATTGTATGAAGCTTTTGGAGTATGAAGCTTAACTTTGACTTTGCATTAAAACACATTATACTTTTTAAGGAATTCAAGGCAAAGAAAATGAAATTAAAAGAACCTTGATGTGAGAAGCAAATCACTATCTAGTTAACTTTTTTTTTGAATTACTGATTATTTGGTGAAGGGATAGAAGAAATAGTAATGGATTAAATCCTCAGATAAAGCCCTAGGTTCATACTCAGAGTATGCCTTAGTAAAGATGTGCAGCCCTCCCACTGGGTGTGGTTATTGCACCCAAATTGATGCTGCTATGGAACTACTTCTATCAGCAATCTCAGCAAAACCAATTGGTTTACCTTGTGCTTCAAGTTAAGCATGTAACTGTTTGTAGAAGTCCAGCATGCAAGGGAATTCACTTATGCCATCAGATAAGAATGATTTACACATCAGTGCTGTGTGTACTCTGTAATTCACTTAACTGGTAACCTGCAGGCAAATTCACAGTGTGCTTTGAATGCTTGCAAAGAAAAAGACCTGCTGAATTGTGTCTGTTGCTAAACATCATTTTTTGTTGCTTCCTCTAAATCAGATTATTTTTTCTTTTTCCCCGTAAGCAGAGTGGATGCCTTTGGGAAGTTAATGCAAATATTTGTGGCAATCAACCAGCTGACTCCTGTGTGAAACCTCATACTCTTCCTTGAAGACATAAAAGAAACTGTGCAGTTTGTCCTACCACACACTGGTCGTTATGGCCAGTGTTCAGTGCTGCAAGAGATGATTTATGCTGCCTAGAGAAATGCTTCTGTGACTAACATCTCTGCTGTAGAAAGTAGCATCCAGCCAAGCCACTCAGCATGTCCTAAATACATGTGCTAAGAGAAGCAGTAGACTTAACTAAACCATGCCAGAAGAACTCCTTCCACGTCTTTGTTGTCTTGATATGTACATTGATTTCTTACTTTTGGTCCAAGCTGTTGTGCATAGTTATACCTTTGTAACATTCCGTGCTAAAATGTAAGCAAAAGGTTTTGAACTCAAGTCAAAATATTATACAAGTACCTGTTAGCATTTTTAAATTGGATCACAGGAAAAATAGCAACGTGTTTGCTCCTGAGTTTGGATTTGTGATTGTAAGCATAGGACATCTGGCTGCACATGATCTAATTTTCCCCCTGCATAAACATTTCAGATGCTACCATTCCTTGCACAATAATATCCAGGAGTAAACATTTTCAGGCTCCTGCTTTGGGGAAGAAATCCTGTTCACAAGTAGTAGCAGTAGGTACTTTACAGCATGACAATCAAAAAATAGCAGAAGGTTTGGTATAAACCTTCAAGCTGGTACAAATCACAAGCCTTTTATGTCATGGCAAAGCCTGTCTCTAAGCACTTGCACACAGAGAGCAAAACCCCTGTGAAGGGCTATGCAACAGGTGTTCTAATGGACAGGCATTCTTAGGGACTAAGAAAGAACTGGATAGCTAAATAACCTTGTTTTCTCAGTATTAGCTTAATAAAAAATACATTTATTATGAATAAAAGGTTTGTAGGCCACTGTGTTCCCAACCCTCCACTGTGCTACGTGCACGAGCGTGCATCTAAGACAAAATACTGAGACCCCATTGCAGCCATCACAGAATGGCAATGCTTCTAAACCAGAGCCAAAGAAGGTATATTATGTACTATCTATATAGAAGGTGTGTTTCATAAGGTGTGTCTGACTCTTTTTCTCTTCAAGAAGAAGTTTGGAAAATGTTGAAAGGGAAATGACAGCATTATGACATTCCTACCCACGGCACAAAGCAACACGTGCTCCTTCCCCCATCAAAAAGCAAATTATAATAGTGTTCCAACAAAAATATAGCCTGTTCCTCCTGGCCCTACTTATGGGTATCTGGAATAATGCAGAGGCAAATGCAGGCTCCTGAGCTTCAAGAACACAAACCACAGCCTTCTGCTTAAAGGATAAAGCCTCTGTGATTAAAAGCAATATTTGTAGACAAAGCTACTGGAATAAAAATCTTAGACTGATATTTTGTTGGATAAGGGTCTGTCTTTATTTATCTTGTAGATTAAACATGCTGTGATGGATGTATGCACTTAAATGTTCTATTTCTTCATCTCACTAATTCCTAGTAAAAAAAGTTATTTTAACTGCATCTAACAGTAGGGTTTCTGAAACGGTAGGCTTTTCTGAATGGCTTTTTGTCTCTGGAACTGCTCTGGTACATGGCAAAATATATTTGCCCTCTGGAACAGCTGCCTGAATGATTGAATCACAAACTATGATTTCCAAAGCTTTTCATCCTTTCAATTTCAAAAAAATGTAAGTCTCAAAATAGCCTGTACACGTGCTTTATGNTTGTAGGCCGTGGAAAACCTTATTTTACAAACTGGTATAAAATACAATTTATTTAAAAAATACAATATTCATAATAGATGGATTTAAACAGAATGGTCTTAATCATATATTTCCCTTTATCTAGGTCCATGTTTTTATCTAAGTATTCTGGTTTATACGAACTCCAAACTTCTATAATTAACACGAATCTTTTATCAATTATCACAATTTCACATAAATTAATATTTTTCTGTCCGCCACTTTCCAAAAAAGTTAATTGTTGAATTTCTATACAAAGGCTGTGATGAACCATGGAAAATGTTGAAAGATATTGTTGAAATGGATCATTATGGAGAACAATGCCACAGCAGAGAACAGATATAATGCAAGACTAAAGGACATCAGAGGAAAGGTTTGGTCTTGAGAATGAATACACTTCACAGGCCAGAACAAAGCTTGAGATTCCAGAATTTGTCCAAACTGCACATTGCTCCTTTGCTGTCAGCAGCTATCTGTGAAAACAACTGGCAAGGATTTTCACCTCCCTCTAGTGCCAGTTAGTCCCTCTAGCTCACCTCTCTGAAGGGTGACAGCCTGTTGCTGCTGGCAGCTATTCATAAAGATGAAAATTCTGGAGATAACAAAGTCCATCTAACAATATCAGGTTTACTTTTTGCCTGCGTTGATGTAGATATAGAATTTCAATTTTATTTTCATTTGCTTCTTCGAAACATAAGACAATTTCTAAAAGTCATAATTCAAACTGCAAGCTGGTACTCAGCACCTGTAAAATCTGAGAGTGAAATACTTTCATCGAGATTTCTTATGTCTGTGCAACAGGCTTTGATGATGTGATACTACTTTTTAAATGTTTTTCTGGAAAAGAAAAAAACCAAAAAACCCAAAGCAAAGACAAAATCCTAATGAATTCCAACCCAGCCAAGAATGTGCTGTGATTCTTTTCCTCACCTGGTGGGCTCTTTCCCTCAAAAATTTTGAGCCAACTAGCCACCACAACTTCTGCTTTACCAGGCAGGTGGGAGGAACACAAAGTTGAGTGATGAATGAGGAAGTCAGTAGCTAAAATCAGTTACTTGTAGTGTTTGTCAGCAGATAAGCAAATACATGATGCAGCTCTGTGGCACTTTTATGGCTGCAATCAGCTACTGCAGGAGCTGTTTGCTCCCTGTGGGTGGTTAGGAAAGACTGAGAGGAGACCTGAGAGGACTGAGGCACACAGAGGGTGAAGGAAGACAAACAGGGACAGAAGGAAATTTATGTAAAAGGACATTGCAGCTCACTTTGCTGCACATTTCCACGGAGTGCCATCCCTGCTGTGACACAGATAATTCTGCTCTTTGGAAAGGTATTACTTGGTTGTGTGCTTTTCTCTCTTGCCCTGCTCACCTGCTGCAGAAGATGGAAGCTGTGCAGGATGATGGAAGTTAATTGCATTCCCAAGCAACAGGCATCAAGCATCACCATGGGTAACTGGATTCTCCTGCATTCCGGGCATTACTACTTTTTTTTGGAATGCTGCAGGAGATTTTGCCTCCTCCAGCTTTACTGGAGTGGGAAGAGGGCTAAAACTGTAGGTTTCTATGCTGGAGTTATTCCTGCTGCTTGCTTGAACGACAGGTAATTAAACAATGTGTTGAAACAGTGTGGTTTGCTTGTGGTTTAGTGAGAGAAACCAATTTAATTTCTATTTATGCCTCGACATATGTTACAAATCCACTTCCTGACATGGGGTGAAAAATACTATAGGGGCTGTACACATGTGGGGAGCCTTAACACCTGCCACATGTGAGAGGCAGATCCATCTGCCAAGCTGGCTCCAAAGGAGTGCCCCAGGGCACAGTGATAGCATTCTGTCCTTCTGCTTCTCTCTCTGCTCTCTTTTCCCCTCTCTGCTCTCTTTTCTATCCCCCTTTGGTAGGAACACTTATCTTTCTTTATCAATGAACAGTTCTCAGATATAATATTGTCGCATTTGTGCTTTATGTTGTCCAAGAAGTCTATCAAAAAGAATCCTCCCCGACTCCCCTTGCAGCAGGATGGAATATTTCTCTATCTGCAGATGTTCTCCACTTCCTCTTGATATTTTACCCAGCTGAAATGATGGCTCTAGCTAGCTCTGAAAGGCTGATTTTGCTTAATGCCCAACAGCTCCTGCATAACAAATGGGAAACTTCTGAGCAATAGAAAACTCTTCTTTGTGTGGTCGGTTAATTATTTGTATAAGATTTAATGTGCAGATCTCTTAATTACCTAAAAATCTTAATTTTTAGTGATAAATAGTTTTCCTTATTTAAAACCCTTCATGACTTAGAGATTCTTTAAAAAAATACATGTGTGAGCACTTCTTGTGCTGTAGGAAAAGTGTTATACATTGTTGTAATTGCTGTGTTTTATCTCAGGAAGTTCAGCTGCCTGTGCAGCTTCTTCTCAGTTCAGCATTGACTGTGGTATGCAAACCAATTAAAGAGGGAAATATAGAGAAGTGGAAGAAGAGAGACAGTAATATTTATCAAAATCATATTTCCTCTTTCTATCTCTGTAATATAATTAAGTTACTGAGGCCCATGGAGGTTCATTGATCACTCCCCACCCATGTGATTTTTTTTTTCCCTGGCTTCCTTCTTCAGGCACATGACTATCTTCTTTCTGAGCAGTTAGTGGGAAATGTTATTCTCCAGTGAGGGCTAATTGAGCATAATTAACCATCGGACAACTCACATCATCAAGCAGAAGAGGGCAGTAAATCAAAAGCAGTAAGACTACTAAAACTTGGGACAGAGAAAGAATCCCTCATCCCCAAAACCCAGAGCTGAACAATACAGGAAGAAATTAATTATGTATGCTTTTTTCCAACTGGAGAAAACTGGCTTGAGTTTTCTGTTTGTTTTTGTTGTTTGTTCGGGGTTTGTTGTTTGTTTGTTTGTATTTGCTGTTTGTAGAAAATCCAAGTCATACAAATACTTTTCATTCCACTGTTTTAGTAAGTGACTAACTTCCAACACAGCAGATTTGGTACTGAGGGTCTTATGAAGTGAAAGGAGCCAAACCTGGAGTAAGTGTTCAAGGCTTGGCAGTTCTTGCCTCTGGGAACACAATGAGGCTGGATATGAATGTCTTTGTTACCATTTAAATTATTAATGAAGTTCTATGAAATCAAAACCACTGCAGTCTCACCCCTCTTTACTTACTACAAGTACTGGCAGCAGCAGGGAGTTACTCAAAGTACTCAGTTCTAGTTATGAACAAAGAGAAAGGGACTTTCAAGTGTCTGAAGTTGTTTTATGAGAAACCTTTAATGGCTTGATTTCTATCCCACTCCCCTTCTGCATGTCTGCTCCCAGAGTCTTGTGTTCTGTACCAGTTTTGAGATATCCTCACTTGCCACTGTCAATGTGAATTCAGAGCTTGGCTGCTCCTAAATGAAAAGTAGTTTTCAGTGCTGAAGTATTATGCTATGAAAAACAAAAATGTCTTTGAGGACAATTATTTTTAATTTTTTTCTTTAAACCAAAACAACTGAAAACAAACTGGTTAGTCTCTGTATGGTATCTCTTCACAATTTCCAAATGGTTTCCCTGTGTAAGAAGCAGGCATTCTGTTTTGTGCTACTTCTAAATTAAGAAAACCAACATGCCATGTACATCCCACGTATTTTCCAAGTGAAAATGAGGTAAAGCCCTCCTTCACACAGATTCTAACTTTTTTTTTCCTACAATATTGCAACTGCTGTATTTTAAAGTCTAACCTACAGCAACAAGCCACTTCATCCTATATTTCTATGTAATTCTTTATTTTTAAAAAGCAAGATCAATTTATTCAAGAATAAAATCCTGCCTGAAACAGGTTTGTTTCAGCACTGCATTGTTCCCCTGCTCAGATCATGTAACTCCCATGTAATTAATGGTGTTACAACCCCTGCTGAGGATCAGAAGGTTCATGATCTTACCTACTTTTACAACCAAAGTAGCATTGTGGCTTTAAGGAAAGGAAGGTATGTGTTTGGGCTTTTTGGTTTGAGGTTTTGTTTTATTCTAACTTGTATATTATTAAGGGGAAAATATAAATGAGATAGAAGGAATTCAGAAAAGATTAGGCTTAAACATGCATTTTAAAGGCCTTTACAATAAAATATAAGCTGCTTTAGGAACTTACAGTATGAATAAAATCAGGGGGGTAGATAGGAAGTGTAAGTAAATGTGAGTTAAGTTGACACTAGTCATGTCTTCATAGCACAGAAACCCAGCAGCAAGTCTGAAACTTTGCCTTAGTTCTGTTGGATCTGGAATTCTTCACAGACTGAACTTTTATTTATCTGCTGCTTTGATGATGGACACACAACCAACACAAAGAATTAAGCAGCAGCCCTTTATTATTCCCCAGTACAACCTTTTATCCTCTTGCCACTTTATTATTCCCCAGTACAACTTTTTATACCCTTCCCACATGTGTAACACCTGTGTGCCCTTTTACCCTTTTGTGACTGGTCACTACACATCAGCATTCCTTGCTTCTTTTCCCCATGACTTGGGGAAACATTTGTCCCTCTGTCATGTATGAAGTGGATATCCAGTGGTCCTTTCTGGAATCAGCATTTGCAGTGTTGCCTGGGACTGCTACTAAAGACCTGTCCCAGTTATCAGTAGTGTGTCAAAATAGCCACCTCCATTTGGGACTTTTACACCAGGAATAATCTTCAGTTGACAGTGGGTCTGTGTTTTCATGAACCTATCTGCTCTTTTTCATGAAAATGATCAAGGCAAGAGGTTTTCTAATTTTTCTGAGTTTTAACTTGGACCCATGGAAAGAAGAATAAGGAAAAAAAGAAACAAAACATTCAAAGCTGAGAAAGTGAGCACATCAAGTCAGGACTAATTAAGCACTAAAGATGAAACTGAGAGCACTTAGGTCTGCTAGGCTGCAAAAATTACTGTCATTGAGGGCTAAAATTCCCATCCAGCTGGATGTGTTTCCAGCCTACAACAAGGCAATTTTTGCCAGGCCTGGTAAAAATTAATCTTTTCCTCCCAATACCCCACCCTTCTCTTGACTTGCTCTTTTCTTCCATTTATTTTATAATTGTAATCTGCTGTCTTCCATCATCCACTATTAATGAGATTTTAACTTTACATCTTTGTTATATTTTTGACACAATTTACATGCCACACTATTAAAATAATTACATTCTCTAATGTGCAAACACTGAACACTAATTTCTAGTGGCAACATGGATGTCAGCTATATTGTTAATAAGTTATAATGTTTTTCCCCATATAATTTGAGCCTTGTTTTTAAAGGCAAACAAAAGACCTAAAAGTGATACCTCTTACCTTTTATAGAGCAGAGAGTCAACTGAAAATTTTTTTGTTAATATAAACTAGGAGCAAAATCTGTAACTGACAACATTCAAGAGTGTGCCCTCTACATGTCTGGCAGGCTTAGTGTGTGGTAAAAGCTCAGTTTTGCTATGGTGTGTGCTTTACTACACATCTCATGTAAATTTACACCTCAGTAGTAGCCACTTACGTAAGAGGCTGCTGGTAGCACTATCTATTATTAGTAATGCCGACACATTTTTGGAAAGAAAGAATCACCAATGTTTCCATGCTTCAGGGCACAGGACTGGTATTGTTTTAGGGTTACCTTTAATCTCAGGGAGATGTTTGTGCCATCCCTGAGTAAAATAACTGCCAGTGTTACTTATCCTGGAAAACTCAAATTGTATGTAACTTGTAAATATCAGTCAGATTCCAGAGACTAAAGACCCCTGAAAGATTTAATTTCCTTAGGAAAGGAAGCTGACGCCCTGAAAATGCAGAGGGAGGAAATATTCAGTTCAAATGTAAAAGGAAGAGGAGCCAGAGCAGTAGAGCAGTGGGTGGTAACAAGCAGAAGGCAGAAGCTGAAGACTGGAAATCAGAGCTGGTGAAGCAGGGGATGCACAGAGTGCCAAAGGAGCAGTGGATGTGGACAGTCAGATGGCAATTGAGATGTAGCAGAGGTACTTTTGCATGCAGGTGGAGGTGAGGAGCAGATGTGTGTGGTTGAACTGCCTGTCACAGGGGCTGGGCTCCTGTCAGAAGGGAGATCCGTAAATCATTCCCTTGTGCTGTACGGGCACAGGGCACTCGAATTAGTCTGAACAAAACAAAACATCATCCTAGAGCTCCTTACAGCAAGTGGCTTTTCCTTGTAGAAAATCTCCTTGGCAATGTAGGCGTTTCTGTCGGTAATGAAAATGTAATGCCTCCTCTTCAGCTAAAGCTCTTCTACTTATTTCTGTGAAATGCCAAAGAAAGACATAATGGTTGAAGCCCAACGTTTGTAAAGGAGAAGACCAACTCTGTTCAAAACTTCAGACCAGGCTAGATCAAGCCAGTCTCTGCGTGAGCAGAGGCTGACAGCGCATCTTGTACAACAAAAGCCGGATTACGATTTCGGCTGGCTCCAAACCCATGCGCTCCGTGAGGCGGCTGCGGCGGGGCAGAACCGGGGGCCGGCATTTCAGCGCTGCCCGGACAGGACACTGGCCGCCATCGGTTCTGCATGCCTGAGACACACGGGACAAGCCCGTTCTCCTGCACGGGACAGCACCGCGCCCGCGGGGGTCGCAGCGAGCCGTGGGCGCAGGCACCTGCTCCTCCACAGCGGAGGGGCAGCGACACCGCGGCGCGTTCTTCCCTCAGCCTCGCTCCCTGCGTCCTGAGCACGGGCTGCTCTCGGCTGGGGGCACGGCGGCGGGAGCGGGGAAGGATGGGGACAACGAAGGATGAGGAGCGGGGA
>VZTT01060686.1:47100-70877 GCA_013400855.1 Buphagus erythrorhynchus
GGGTCGGTGCCCGGCGGAGGGGCGGCGGGCGCTGTCAGTGTAAACAGCCCGGGGCAGCGTGGCCTCCCGGGCGGGCCGGGCCGGGCTGCGCGGGGAGCGGCGCGGGGGCGGAGCGGGGAGGCGGCTGGGGCAGCGCCAAGGGGCAGCGCCTTGTTTACACGGGGAGAACATGGCAGCCCGGGCGTGCTGGACACTCGCTGTCATGCGTGATCGCTCCTGCCGTGCCTCCTCCCCGCGATCGCCGCGCACCCTGCGCTGCTCGCACCGCCGGTAAACAGCACGAGTCTGGCGTACTTTTCATTATGCCGTGACTGTAGAGCGTCGTGCTGGGTGAGCCCAGGCTGTGTTTATCTGTTGCCTTTTTGGATGTGTTCCCTCTTCTTGAATAATTCAGTTTGTCATTCTGCCGCTCCCTCCCTTATAGCTGGTCAGTGTTGCCTTTCCTGTGACTTTTCTTTAGTCATTTAACTTCTTTAGCAGAGGCAGCACAACCTTATTGTAAGTTTAAAAGCAGATTCTGGATCTAGTCCTTACTGCTTTCCCTTCTCTCACTCCATCTCTTATAGTGGAAAGCAGCTTATATTAGTGGCTTTCAGAAAGGTGCTGGGAAAAGGATGGTTCTTTTGTGTCGTGCCATCAGTGCCATGCTCTTCATCTCTCAGGTTTCAGCAGTATCTTGTTCAGAAAGTGCCTAAAGTTTAGACTGCTACATACATCTTTATGTTCAATACTCTCATAATCAACTCAGGGGCTTTACCTTCATAAAGCTAACTTAAATCTTACAAGTTTTTGACCTCTAGAATATGCTGTCAAAGCTAACTATGGAATTTTTGCGCGCTGCTTCTTTTAGAGTGTGTTTGTTGGGGTTTGTTTTTTAAACCTACATCCTCACCATTTAATTGAATCGTCGCTGGTGCTTTATTATGTAAAATGATGAATAATTCCTCCCTACTCTGGCTTGTGGGGGAGTGGAAATGATTGTTAAGGGCCAACAATCAATTCGCTGGGAAGAGAGGTACAAATTAAGGGAAAGTATGCGAGACTTCTGTCGGAGGGAAGCGAAGGTTACAAGGTATCTTTAAATAGAGAGCAGTGGGAAGAGAGCCTGCTAATAGGATGAGGTGCAGGAAGGTCCAGAAGGAGCCTGCTGACAAACAAAGCTTTCTGAAGAACGTTAATAGTTTCTAAGTGATTATAAGCTTACATGTTTTGGGGCTCATCAGCTTTAGCTGCAGAGGTTTCAGAGCAAACTTTGGATGTTCAGATTATCAAATTTTATGTGCACGGAAGGAGGTCTTCTAGTGTTTTACTGGGCTTGATGCATCATTAATTTGATCCAGAGTAATAGTTTCTGTGCATTCAGCAATAAATTTATTGCTTTTTTGTATGAAAACTTACGAAGTATGGTGTGGCTAGGACTACTTCCCCATCCCTTAGTTTGATTTGTGTTTTATAAATTTTAGTTCTTGGTCTAAATTGTAAGATACTGTGAACTGCATGGATTGCATGCTCCCCTGATCTTGTGGATGCAAAGATTTACTTTGTATCCTATTGTTGATATAACCTCTGCAACAAACTTTAGCAAGAAGTTTAGGGTTTTTTTTCTGCTCAGACAGCTTTTTCAGTAACTTTTCAGTTCTTAGACTTGTTGGGTTTCAGAAAAAGAAGGCAAATTTGCCATTTCTTCTGCATGTGCCAGTGTGATCAGATAGCCAGAGCTGTAAATATGATCTGGGAAAATGTCTTTAAAAAAACTTTACAGTCAACATGAGATGTTTTACAGTGTGTGCTATGGTTTATATGTATCAGAGTGATAGTGGCATTTACTGCTGTATTTGAGGTTCTGCCTGTGAAAGAACACCTTAATGCCCTTAGAAAGCCTTATTCCTGTTAATGAGATTCTGCAGTGATCTTGGCTGGTGTATTTCTGCATGTACAACTAATTTAATTTTCAAGCCAACTTTCTTAACTTATTTTTTTGTTAAACCAAAAGAAGGCTGCTTTGAAAAAAAAACAAAACTGTGTGTGATGCTACTGCTAGTTGGAGTCCTACATCTGTGTAGGTATCTGCATAAATCTCTCCTCAAGATTTAGGATAAATCCCTGAATAAAAGGGGGATGTTGTTCCAAGAATTCCTGTGGTGGTTCTGAGTGCTGTAGGAGCAGCTGCCTCTCCTCACTGCTGACCAGACTTCTGTGTGTTTGTCTTGTTTTCGTGTATGGACATCTTTTTCTCAAGCATTGTGTTTTGAGGTTTGTTTTTTTTTTTTTGCTAGTTTCTTTTATAGTTAAAGTGGAAGTGTGCTAAAGTTATTTGCAGACTTATATTTAGAGTTTTGTTTTGAAATCAGTCCTAAATAACTTCACTTGAAGTCTGGCCTAGAAGAGATGACCTTCTCTACCCTCCTTTCCACACTGCTTTTCAATTATTATCTTTTATTCTGTTGAACTGCATGTTTGCTTCCCCATTAATTTGATAGGTGGTTATGCACAGGGGAATCAACTTATGACATTTTTAGTGGGATGAGTTCATCACAGTTGTGATTTGCTGTGGTTTTAAGCTTTCTGCCAGAAACATACGAGAACAGTTTGGATTTCTTGTAGGCACACGCTTGGATACATAATGTAGGATAGATAAATGTACTATTCAATAGTTGAATGAACTGGTATTTTGCAGCCTTTATGGCAAGTGCCCTGTATCCTCTGAAGACTTGCTCTAATTTGTTGTCTTGACCAGTGAAAGTTATAAAAAAAATTGAGTCCTTGTTGTGTGTTTTGTAATGGTAAATAGTTAGAAGATTCTTGCTGTTGAGGCAAAGTATCTACGATTCAGAATTTTTAGTTTGGTTGGGGTTTTGTTTTTTATTATTTGGTGATAGGAGCATGTAGATTTATTTTTGTTTTCCCATGGGATACATATAAAAATAACAGCAAGGATGTTTTTGTGGTTGTAAGGGTTTTTCCAAATGTTCCAGGACTAGTTTTTCTCTGAAGAAGAACAGGAGTGGATGTCAGAACTATAACAACAAGATGTGGTAATTTCTTTTGGAAGTGTTAAATTCATTTTTTCTCCTCTGATGTTATTCTGTGTTTTGCTTTATTGTAAGCATCTATCCAGAGAGGAATTAAATTCATAGTGTACATTTTTTGGTTTTATTTTTAATCTTTCTGCAGGTTGTTCTGTAATTCAAAACTGGTTGTACTTTTAACCAGCTTCTGTGCTGGCTAATTGTATCACTGGGGACAGCCTAGTCTCTTACAAATCTGAATCATCTCTTACTTTAAGAGTCTGAGTCTAATTGTTTTTTGGCCTTTTTGGCTCGCTTAGTCTTGGGAAATATGAATTTCTGAGCTGATTCCTGGAAGTGACCAGGCAGTGTTTTACAGGAATCAAATGAGTTGGGACTTGCTAGAGAGAGGATGGGGAGTAGATTCAGTGTACTACTGAAATTTGAGGGAGAAGCAAAAAGTCTCCCATAGACATACTGCTTAGGGAAAGGGAAGAAGGGAAATGCTGGTTCACTGAGAAAGGGCTGTGTCTGTGGCAATCTCATGTACATGCAGGTGTGTGGGTGTGTTTGAGTGTCTGCTTTAACTTACAACTTCCAAACCAGACTGAACTGAAACTCTTTCACCTTCTTGCTTGCTGATGAGTGGGCTTGTTGTTTTCTCTACCCTGGCAGAGTTTTGAAAACATTGTTGACTGAATTTCAGTAAGAAGTTCAAATCCTATTATATAAAGGCTTTGAATACCTTGATGGACTATTCCATGTATTCAGTCTGGAGATACCATTCTTTTAATGAATGCTGAGATTTAGCATCTCACACATTCTTCTGTGTACTTTCCTTCCCCTGTAAGGTCCTTATTAGGATTTCTGCCCCAGCTGGAAAATGAGGATTATCATTTATGTTCCTGCATCACCTTAACTTCATTTCTGTAGGAAGTCGGTGATTTATGTAGAGATAAATCAGCATAAAAGTAATCTAAACCTTCTGTAACCTAGGAGACAGAAATAACATGTTTTTGAGAGAACCTGATCTTGTAAACAGTATTGAGTGTTTTCAATTGCTGCAATTTGGCAGTTACTTGGCCACCTGTGTGGGATTATAGTACATAAAATATAAATATACAGTAGATGTGGTCTAGTATGTGATGGTTTATTTGCATAAATATTATTGTTGATTGTTTGTTTGCATTACTATTGTGCATGAGAATGAAATTAACTTTGTGATGTGCTTAAGCAGAGGTACCATATGAAGCACTGTATGTTCATGTAGCTACGAGTCTGAGTTGCAGGAATAATGCTGATGTTTGAAATAGGCTGGAATGTCTGTGCTTCCAAATTAAAATGCAGTTTAATTTATTTGGACTTTTATTCTGGGTTATGATTCTTTGGAAATATTTCTATTGTATATATCAATGGAAAGCTGTAGAAGAACAAAAGGTTTTGCAATAAAACAGATTTTTTTTTCTGATTGATTATTTTAGTGCATTCATAAACAGTTGTGGTTTTTTACTTTACATATTTTTGAATTTAAAGACTTTTAGAATAATTGATAGGTAAGGAGTAGGCTTTTTATTTTAAAAATCTGGAGAGTGACAGGTGTATATGGCTCCAAGGGATGCCTGTTAAAGGATTTTCCATCTGAGTCTTGTCTGGGAAGCAGAGGAGCTTTCTTCTTCATCAAAAGTGGTGCTAGCTTTACAAATGAAACAATGAAAAATAAAGTAGTAACTGGGGGGCAGTTATGCTGTTACAAATTAAATATAGTTAGGTATGTGTCGCGCTTTGTCATGTAAAGTGGACTGCCTATGTGAGGAAAAAAAGCCTTATTTTTTTTCTAAATTGTGTATATTTTTTATTTCTTTTGAAATTTATCTTATTCCTTGTTCAGTTTGCATCTGGCTGGGGAGATCACCATTTGTAATTTTTGTTAGGGTAACCTTGCCTCTAGGAAGCCCAGTTACTCTGTATGAATCCAAACAAGCATTTTCCTAAACGTGCAAGATTAGTTTCATTTAAGCCAGCTTCCTGCTATTGAAAAGCAGACTCATTGAGTTTGCCCACTGGAGTATTGATGGTAATTTTTTTCTTCAATGTGTATTAGATGGTCCTGTTTTCTTGCAAACCTCTTGCAGTGATTGTTGTAGCCTTCTAAAGGATGGGCTTAATTAAAAATGTTGGGCCAAATTCTGACTTTTGTTATAGAGCACTGATCTCAGTGTTTGCTGATGCCCTGTTTTGATGTAGAGATGCAGCATGCAAGAGATTTCATAAACATTGGAAGACTTTTGAGTATAAATTATGCAAATAACTTAAAATTATTTTGTGTTTCAGCAACCTCTGCCTAGCTGTTTAAGAGCAGTGGATTGTGAATTCAAGCCTTTGATATCCTGAGGTTATCAGCATTACTATCTTCGAGAGAGAGAACAGTTCTCAAAGAATCTTCGGGGGATGCACCATGACATCAGTAGTGATTGACAATGGAGGCCCTGCCCTGGAGTTTGACAGCAATGAAATAAAAAATCAAGAGGTTAGAAAAGTAAATAGCACTTATTTACTGTCAAATTTTGGAACATTTTGTCTTAGTTTGATATAAAATTTCACTGTAAACGTGCTGTGAAAACAAATGAAGTGGATCTGAGATTGTTGTGTAAGGAGGAAAAGTGCAGCCATTTTTCAAATATCTTTTAGCAGGAGATTTTGTTATCACAGCAGTGGGAGCAGGAAGTTTTGAAGTATGCAGTACAACTGTAGACTGGGTTTACAAAATTGTGTTCTATATTAAGCTTTCTTTAAAAATCTCAGATTTGTTTTGAGGTATAGAACAAGTTGAGCAGAACAATACATGGATCTCTTTTAAAGTTAGCCAGCACAGCATATTTTATTGTATTTTGCATTCTTAACAACAAGTAAGAAATATATTCTACTCTCCTATAGCTTTCAATAAAGAGAATCTGGCAGGGTTCTACTTCTGCAACACTATAGCTCATTATATATGCTTTTACAGACATTTTGATCCTTAAATAAGTAGAGATGAGCATATAGGCTTTGAAGTAGTTAGTTCTTCTGTAATAACTTATGCACTTAACCCAAAACATGTGTTCATAAGACACAGGTCAGATGTAGGTATCTTGCAGTGTGTAGTCAAAGCCTTTGTTAACTTTCATCAAGCAGAGGGAGGAGAAACACTTCCCACAGCTGAGTGTCTTCATTAGAAAGTGTGCTCTTTTCTAATATCTTAAGCTGTCTGGTGCTTTAAATTTTAAGTCCTTAAACCTAGGAAAATATCTTTGAGATTTAGAAAGCCCCCTCTAATGGCTGATAACTATCTTTTATTCTTTTAATCTCTTGCTTTGGAAGAAAATTTCCTTTAAAAATATTTTAAATTATTGTCATTATTCCATAAAGAATGTAAGAACGTAAGAGGAAAATACTGATGTGGAGTTCAATAGTGCAGTATTTAGAGCATTTTTTTTCTTTTCTTTCCTTTTTTTTCCTTTCTATAGGAAAATGAGCCAGTCTCTGAATTCCCAGCAGTGGTTGTGGAACCAGTTCCTAGTGCCAGACTAGAACAGGGTTACGCTGCTCAGGTCCTGGTTTATGATGATGAGACTTACCTGATGCAAGATGTAGCAGAGGAACAAGAAATTGAGACTGAAACTGTGGAAACAGGTAGACTTACTTAATTCTTTTCTTCCATGAGGTTTTGGTACTTTTAGAAATCCCCAAGGAATGTGTCTATCCACGGGATGGAGGTCTTGACATGGGTTCACATCTCTTTCCTCTAAGCTTAATTTTGCTTAGGCTTCATTGGTGACAGTATTACCTTGGCAGGTAAAAATGTCACATTACATTCAGGGTGCTGCATTGTAACTCTGTGTCTCCTCCCTCATGAGCAGGCAGATCTTCATTTATGTCTTTACTAGGTACTTATACAAGGAGTTTACTAGACAACTAAACTTGGAGTTTTTGAAAATCAGCTGAGCCAGAAAGCTGGTTAGAATTCAGTTTTACACTGTGTGTGAGCCACACAACTGCAGGGCAGCTGGAAACAGGGACTGTGTGGCTCTATTTATCCCAACTCTTCCAACTCTTGCCCCTTCCTGTCTGTCCCTTTCTATCCTGCCTTTTGGTGCAAGAGTTGTATTATTGCTGGTTTGGTTGCAGGAGTGGGTGGCTAGGGGGATTGGAGTTGGGCTGTCCCTTTATGGGCATAAAGCCTAACAGATTGAACTTAACACATCTATCTATAAAATAACAGTTAGAAATGAAGAAAGGAGTGGAACTTTGCTGTGAAAGCTGAACTGTTCAGTGATAAGCACAAATCTTTTTGTACACCCTCTCTCCAAAGAGCACAGTCAGGAGGTTTGCATTTTCTGAGGGGCACCAAAGTATGTTTGAAGTGTCTGTGGCAACAAAAGCTTTGCTGCTATAGCAGCCTAATAACATCTGACTCTTGGGCTGTGATTCCTGCTCTCCTTCCCTCTTACTCTCTTGTGTTGCTTCTCTGACTTCTCTATGCTAATTTTGCAAGAAGAAAAATAGCAACTTTACCCTCAGCTGTTCTGTATTTCTGTTGAGTTAAATTCCTGCTGGATTAGCAAAGTGTTGGGGTAGGGAGTACATAGAACTGCAACCGAAGGACAGGTCCTCTTGGGCACTCCATACTTAACTGGTGAGACCCACTTGACATGGGTAGCATGTGCTCCTATCCTGCAGCTGCCTAATTTAGAGCTGGAGTTTAAATTCATGATGTCAGGAAAGCAAAACAAAGGTGAGAGACTGTCTCAGCTGCTTAACTTGGCATCCTGTTAAGTCTATATGCATTCCCATCAGATTAGATAAGTTTCAGTGCAGATTTCTCAGTAAACAGTGGATGCAATTGCTCATACATCCTTCTCAAGTTGGATGTTATCCTGTAGCACTGCAGCAAAAATCACAGGCATCAACTTCACAAGGTGAGCTTGAACTAATGATGCAGGTTTTGGGGCAATACTTACAATTCCAGTTTACTGAAATGTGTTTTGAAAGAAATATGCCAATTATTAGTTCAACAAATACATGTAAAGAGAAGCTATGAAATAATGTATTCCTTAAATTTAGTTTTTGACTATGATAATAAAACTTTTAAGATTAAGGTAAGTGAGAAGTGAGGGTGTTCTTCCCAAACTGAGTTTTACAACTTATGTTTATATTTGAAAACCTTTAAGAGCTTATACTTTGAAGGCTTTTGTATTCAGATGTTATTTTTTAAACATTAAATAATACTGTTTCTTGTAAGATTTTTGTAGATTAATGGCTAAATGAATGGCTAACAGAACAGTTCTTTTAGGATAAAGAGCAAATGAACTCTATGTTTTTAAGCATAATTCTATGGCCATAATAAACTGGGGGATATTACAATTAAGAACTTGTAGCTCTTCTATAGGACTAGTTTTATGTAAGCTGCCATTCAAAGAAAGGGACGTGGTTGCTTCCAAGCCTTGATATTTGAAAGTATAGTCCTGGAATTTATAGGGCAGTTGATCTGATCATTTGGTGTCTGTGGCTGGACATGTTAAGAGATGTGTCTTGATTGCATCTAGTTTGTTGATGTTTTCTGTGTTGCTTTTGTTTTCACAGTTTGACATTAATATGTTTTTAAAAACTTAGTATGATAAGATAATGATATATTTAAATCAGTTCAAATATTTATTTGCTTTAATAGTTTTTATCTGAGAATTAATGGGCAGTGAAGCTAATAAACAGTGGAAGAGAAATTAAAATTAATGAAGATTTTAAAAACTATGAATGCACACCCGTTCCTACAGTCCATCTTTTAAGTATTACTAGTGTAGTGTATTAATTAGTAATCCAGTGTGGTTTTCATGGTGTAATTATACATGACAATGAGTAGTGGTCCTTGCACAGAACTAATGTCCAGCGTTGGTGAAAGGGGTGCTTGGTTTAGGCTGTTCTGAGGGAGGCAGTCTTGTGGGGCATATGTTGTGACTGACATGTTTTGACACAGCCAGGAGTCTTTCTGAATTATTTCTCATACAGAGAGGTAAGATGGGCAGAGAGAAAGCATGAAAGCCCCAAGAAACATTAATTTTGGTAATGCACCATTATTAGCAATGTATTGCAGGACAGTGAATCTGAGTGCACTGTTTTTAAATTTTAAATTTGTAGTAGAGATACTGGGCTGAGGGTAGTAGCAATTTAATGTAGGAGAGAGGTGGTAACAGGTTAATGAGAAAGCAGGTTAAGGTAATAAATAAGGTACAATGTTTAAAGGTCACTTTAAAGTGTTAATTTTTTGAAGTACATGCCTTTATTATGCTAATGATCCCAGTTTAGAGAAGTGCAACAGTTTGATTTCTATACATCTTAGAAGAAAAATCTATTATTGCTAAAGTAGTCTCAGTAGATTCTACTTTATAAATGACAGAATTAATTGCTACAAAATTTTTCATGTTATTTGATAAATGTATCGTCATTGCACCAAGAACAAGTAGACTTAATACCTTTTGTGATTCTACAGGCAGCATGGTAAATCCTAAAACTCATCTTAAAGAATCCTTGGCAGTGCTTGAAAAAGATCCCTTTTCACATAATACACCCTTTCCTGTTGGCCATGGACCTGATTTTTTTTTTCCCTTTCTTGTGACAGTTCATTGGCAGTTCCAATGACTACTGATTTATGTGGTTTATAGCATTACAACACACATTCAAATAGCCTCGGGCTACTTTGCTGTTAATTTAAAGCTTCATAATTTATTAAAATGTAGCATTATTCTAGCCTCCAGAGATAGGGATCAGTACCCTGTGTGAAAAATGTTGTAGGGAAGTGCTGTGGGAAAATTTACTTAGGACACTAAAGAGATGTTCTGTGCTGTGCACTGAATGGTTGTACTTGTGGTTTGCTGTTCTGTGAATGGATTTGAGACTGTATGGACTATAAGGACAGTCAGTGCTGAGCCAAGGGCAGAATCAGGATCTGCAATGTTGTTTTTAATTAAAAAACTTCTCATTTTTGTGAAACAACAATTCAAATAAAATACTATCTGATCATTATAAATACTCATAAATTTTTAGTTAATCCTAGTGGAGTATGGGGCTTTTTCCCCCCATCAGACTCCTTCCCACTAATCAATCTTGATTCATTAATCAAGGATCATTTTTTATAATTAATCCTTTAACTGTAAAATTAATCCATTAACTCCAGAAGTAAAACCCAAGTGTCTTTCAGCAAACAAGGAAGACTTAGTGGTTCATTTTTTTATTCCAGAAAAATATGCCTATTTGCTTGGAATAGAAAAAGGAGTTTTCTAGAAAAAACAAAATACAGAAATTTGGATCATTTCAGGTGACCTTATGACATTCTTTGTGGAAGTAGTGAGTTCCTTTTGTAATGATTGGAAGGGTAAATACAATCTTTAGATTAACATAGTATTTAAATTTCTTTCCCTTTTTGTTTGATACTCTTGGGAGTGGTACCTTTAGATCATTGAGAACTGAGTTACAGCCTTAAAATTTAGTTTACTGCAACAGTGAACATGTTTATATCATAAAAGACATATCCTTCTTAACAAGTTTTAAATAATACTCAAATTTTATTGGCTTTCATCTCCTACACAGTTTTGTGTCCTAAAAGTAATTTGCCCCTCAGTTTCAGGTTCTATTCAACAAAACATTTGTAGTTTATAATAGCAGAAGATGCTTTCTTTAAAGAACAGTCAGTCTGAAGATAACAATTGCTACAGTTCTGTTTATTTTGGCAATATTTAATATAATATTTTATATCATAAACATATTATATTTATTTGTTTGTAACATCAATTCTGTATATTTTGAACCTGTAACTTAGATATAATGGAGTAATCTAATTTTGGAATTTGCCATAGGAACAGTATGGAAGGTAACACAGTTAAATAAAAGAGTAGGCATCCTCCATGTCTGAGATCTGCAGACCATGACTAAGACATCTATTTAAGGACTGCCACTGTAGACCCTGATTTAATTGTTTAGTGACTCTAACATCTTGTATGAATAGTATTTTTCCCCCATTTTTTTTATTAAGCATCAAAGCACCAGGTACAAGTTTGGGATTTATTTTTTCATCACAGCTTTAAGATTAAAGAAGAAATTGAACTACTATTTTCAAGAAGCTGAAATATCATTATATTTGTGAACTGTCACCAGATTTTTTAATTTCATGTCCTGCCAGAAATCCTCCCTGTGGTAAAAGTTGAAAGTCTGTTTTGATTCTAAAACTGTTATTGCCACAGGGGGTGGAAGATCTGCATGAAAAAAATGTGGATCTGAAAATGACCCTTTCCAGGATGGAAAAATATTGGGCTACAAAGACCAGGAAGTTCAGTTGAAACTATCATGTAAATTGGTAGCCATTCTTAAGGAGGGAGGATGTTGCATCAACAGGGAATTTAGGCTTAACTCTCCCCCAGTTAAAACAAATGGATAAATAAAATACATATTTTAGGGAAATCATCTTCTTCAGAGGAAATTCCAGATTACTACTTACACAGTTATCACCATGAGAATCAGCTTTGCATCTCTGTGTCCAGTCTTTAGTTACTGCCTGTTCCTTTCTGTCTTTATGTGTCTTCCCTTATTATGATTAAAACTTCTTCCTTCTAATGTCTCTTATAGAAATTTGAGCCTGTGAACTCTATGGTTTCTCAGATAAATTTTTATCAGTTAAATACTACCTACTAAGAACTCAGTATTAGATCTGGTTAGAATCTTACCTTTGTGATTATGGTATGTGTGCGTAAGGGATAGATAAAACAGTGTTATAATTCATTCTGGCCAGACATTATTTGATTAAACTGCCTCTTAGGAAAAATGAGTAAACGCAAGCATCTGGTGTACTTTTTGTTAGTGCTGACATACCCTATTGACTGAATTTCATTTCCTTACACTGACAGCTCAGTGAGAGCTTTACACATGCAGAGAGACCATTTGCTTTAGAGGACAGTGCTGACTAAAAAAAAATAGGGGTTGGGACATTCTAACAACTTGATTAAACTCTCATTTTAAGTTGGTGCTCTCTTCCTCAAAGAGCTAAGATGAAGCTTATTAGCTAGATAATCAAGATAAAACTTTGCTTGCTCTGCTGCAAGAATTAGATACCTCCTACACATTAATGGGTTAAGAGTTTGTCCTTTGGATGTCAACTAATTTTATTTTTCACACCATGCTGCCACTGCTGGTGCATCCATGTGAATCCTTATTCTGCCAAGAAATCCATTGCACTTTTAGTAGTTAAATGTTGATGACAGTGAAGCAAATCTATCCTCCTCCTATTGCACGTGCTATTGTGTTGTGCTTGGAGCAGTTATGCCAAGGGTACATACATCTTTATTTTCAGTAACATTCTTAATTCAGAAGCAAAATGCAGCTGCAGCTTAGATTTTATGTCATCTTTGTTGGTGTTCCCTTTTCTGAGAAATTAAGGAAAAGAGCTCTACAACTGTTCCATGGCCGATAGTATTTTAACATAACGGTAACAGCAGGGTTGTGGTGTCCAGTTCTTCCTAGATTCCAGATTTCTGCCTTGCCCCATTCAGTGCTCCATTCATACCAAAAACATGCTGCAAGACTAACTATTTTGTAATAAAGCCTAATTAAACTACACATTTCAGGCATGATTTTTGTTTTCTGAGGCCGATGTGAGGCTAATTCAATGGTTTGAATGCTAGTGTGGGGCATTATGGGATGGACTTCAGATGCACAGATGGATCCTCCTCTAAACTCCCTACTCCAATTGCAGCAGGGAGTGAGAATTTGAAGGCTATTACTGTGAAGACTCAGCCACAGCATTTTACTAATGTAAGCTGAAAAATGTGGGGGTTTTTACCTTGAAATTAGAATGCAATGGGGCATCCAAACCCATTGTGGTAGGAGTGCACAAGTGGTGTTTATTAATCAAATATATAGGTAAAAACTCTTGGAAGTAATAATTTTTAAAGGTGATCTGCATATTAAAAGGGAGATTGTGTTTGACAACAAACTGTAGGATGAGAATAAAGCTGTATGTGTTTGAGCAGGACATTTAGTCCTTAAAAACTTCAGTGGACTTATAGAATAGATGTTTGTTATCAGAAAAGCCTTAAGGACATCAAAATGGTAAATCTGGGACAGAGAAATTGCTCAAGTGTGGCATAGTTTATATGCCAGCCTATTACCAATCTCAAATTCTGTTAATTTTGTAAAATCATATAGAGTGCTATGCAAATACCTGATTTATCATTGTCTAATAGACTGCTCTGGAAAGAAAGAATTTCCTTATAAAGAAGGATTATTGATATATAAATATTGATTGTTTGTGGATTGGTGGTTTGGTTTTTTAGTTTTTTTCAAGACAGCTGAGTTTTCTTACTCTGCATGCACAAGCAATAATGCTGGAATGTAGACACTTGCTAATTTGATTAACTCTTTTTCAGTTTGTCAGAGGTAGTGCCAAATCCTGAGGATACATTTGTTTTTTCTCTTTGGAATCATTAATTGCTGTATGAATAGTAACATCAGTATCCTGTGTCCACTCAAAGGTGCAGATTGTGACAGGCACTCTGTTTTGATATTGTTAGACTTCATGTGGTGCAGTCAAGAAAATGAGCTGGGCATAGTCATGGACCACTTTCCTCAATATTTCCCTATGTCTTCCAGGGACACTTGGTGGTTATTTTGCTATTTGGGCATTTTCTACTGTCGAATTCACAGTGAATGGTAATGATTATGTTGATGTGCTGATAAAACAGATGGCTGCATTTTCTTGTATGTTTTCTGGCATTTAACTGTTAAAAATGCTTCTTTGCATTGTTACCTATGCAGTACAGTAATAGCTATCAGCAGTGATGGCCTGCTATTGAAGACAGCAGCTACTTCTGCAATAGATGGGAATTTCTTTAGGATACTGGGCAAAACTGACCTTTCTGTAATTTTAAAATTAGGAGATGATTTGAGCACTTGGGACAGGGCATGCCTGGACTTCTGAAATTGCTTGCAGCGTTTTGAAGTGGTTGGCATTTCAGGATCGTTACTCTGTTATCATTGTAATATCACGTGTAGACTGCAAATACTGCCCTCAGACTGTGACAGGTTGACACTGGCCAAATGCCAGTCCACCCATGAAAATAATTTATTCATTTTCCTCTGCTATAGCTAAGCAGAGGAGGGGGAAAGAAAATTCATGGCGTGAGATAAGGATTAGGAGAAAACACTCTAAGGGCAAAACAGCCTTAAAACTTTAAAAGGTATAAAGAAAAATTTCTTAGCAGAATTAAAGGAGGATAATAAGAACTAAAATAAACCTTTAGAACACCTTCCCCCCCAACTCTTCTTTCCTTCCCACTGACAGTGTGGGATGACAAAACATTGGGTTTTTAGTCAGTTTGTCACTTCTAAAAATCGTTCTTCAGTTCACTTAGGGAGAGGAGTCTCTTTTGTTATACCATGGGGTCTTTCCTACAGGAAACAATTCTCTGTGAACTTTTCCAACCTGGTTCTGATTTTCATGCCTGGAACCTGCTTGCAACATGAAGTCCCTCCCATGGCTTGCAGTCTTTTCCACAGCTGCTTTTTGTGGGCCAGCACACAGACAGATTGCCATCTACCCTCCACTTACTTAAATTAGCTCAAAGAACTCACCTCTATAAGAATAAGCAAGTGCTTTATGATAATTGCCTGTTCCGAGGGTAGCTTTTTCTTACTAGAATGCAACTGGAATCCTCTGGGGCTAAAATTAATTAAATGCACACAGTTTTTTTTTCTGGTTAATCATTTGCTGTCAGTGGAAGGAAGAGGTGCCATTGGAAGGCTGTACTTTTAGCATTTCAAGCTACAATGCTTGTGAAATAGTTTTCCAAGAGAAACTAGTCTGTTATCAAAGAATGTTTTCATCATATTTTGTGAGAGATGTAGGAAATGCAACTTCCCATAGGAGATTATGGGAGTGGAGAATGACAACTCCTTTAGGAGCACTGAATGCTCTGTTAGTTTTGAGGACTGTTCAAGGAGATGCTTAAGATAACTGATGATTCTAAGTCTGCAAATCTGATGAAAGCCAGCAGTTTTTCATATTTTGAATTTACATCTGTTGTTTTGGATGCAATTAGTCACATCCAGCTGCTTTTTTTTGAGTTGTCTTTCGGTTTTTCAAAAGAATCAGAATGAGTTTTAACTGATGTATATTGCAGAGAAGAAGTGATACATTTCCTTTATTGTGAACAAAGTTGTCCATATCCCTTAACCAGAAAGCATGAGCTGATATTTTACTCCTGTGTTTATAAAAGTATGGAGATACAATTCACTTGTCTTGAAGTTACTTAAAGCTTATGACAAACAGGAATGTACTAACTGGAAGCATAATTTTGAATGGAAACTTTCCAGCTGTTAAACATTTTCACTGGGTTCTTTTCCTGGCAGTTGGTAAATGTAGCATGTAGGTCTACCTGGCTATCTTGACAACTGAACTTGTGCATTAAAAAATTACCATAAAGTTTAGTCTCTGTATACTAACAGTAAAAACAAACAAACAAAAACCCCCCAACAATAAACTAGGGTAAATAAACATGTTTCTGTCTGACAAAGATTGATACTGGTTGGGAATCTGTTCCTCTACTTTTTTTTTTTTTTTTAAACTTTCCTCATGCCAGAGAAATAAATTTTCTGCAATTTCCTGTGGCCCTGTTCCATTACTGTAAGTATTTCTTGCTTCATTGGGCCACCCACTGAGTAGATTTTGTAGCCCTCTTTGTTAGCCTAAAAAGGAGGCTTTAAAATAGATTAAAAAGCTAAATGCACATTTACTTTTTTCTGCTGTCTTTTTTTTCTCTTGAAATAACAAGATTTTTATTAGCATGACAAATCAATCAGCTTTTATAAAGTACTAGAAATAATATAATTTACACAGATGAAACTGCAGGACTTCTGTAGAAACTTGCATTCCTCCTTAAAGACAGTATTATGCTTTAATACTAATAGATAAGGTATGCAAAGGTCACTTCACAATTTGTTGTGGTTTTTTGCATATTAATCTTGAAAGTGCACAGGCACAGATTCTTTTCATTTTCAACTGATTGGAATCCCTTGGGCATCCAGTGATATTCTCTGTGTGTATGATCAGAGAGGGAAGAATCAGAACACTTGAGTGCAGCTGTTCAAATCCATTTCATGTGCACTGGCAAACATTGTGCAAAGTCTGTGCTTGCAGTAGTAAATAAATGCTACTTAGGAAACTGGTATTAAGCCAAGGACTTCATGTTTAATACTTTTTTTTTTTTTTTTTCATTTTGGACCTACGGGGTTTGTCAGGAGTTACACAATGCTAGTTTCTTGCATGCACTTATTCAAGGAGTCCACACGTCTCAGGCAAAACTTTATTGAGTATGAGTCAAACACTTCAGTTTGTGACTGAAAGCTGTAATCAGTAAACAATTCTGACTGAATTACACAGCAATAATAAAAGGAAAAAACTATGAGTGCACCTTTTCCAAAGTATGGTAGTGTGAACTCCTGTTGACACGGGTGTGGATCTTCAAAGGCATTTAGCATCTCAGTACAGCTTTTGATCTGGATCTAAACAGACAAACTTTTAAACTGTATTTTATTGCTTGAAGTGTGGGTAAATTATAATTTTCAACAACAGGAGGTACACAGGACAAAGTGACAGGACTATGTGGTTGTTGCAGTGCTCTGTACGTAGGCTGAAGCTATGGTATTGCTAAACTACACGATGTAAAGCTTCCGCTTCAATCTGAGGATGTGCTAATGAACGACTATTAAATTTTATTGCACATGTAAGTGTGTGCCTACCTAAAATGTCTTTTCTTGTCCTTGGGCTTGTCTCCACTAGGAAAATTTCTGCTGGAGAATACAGCAGAGTCCCCTAGTGGAAATCTGCTGATGAAAGGAATTCTTGTTAGTACTGCTGTTCCACCTCTCTGAATAACAAAAGCTGACAGGAGCACTCTGCTGTTGGCAAAGCTGGATCTACATGAGAGCTTTTTGCCCTCACAGCTGGCTAGTTGCCTTTTTTGTCTCTGCTTCTGGCTGTGGAGGAATCTTGACTGGCGAAATTTTAGCACAGACCTACCCTTAGATATCATGGCCTGAATGTTAGAATGAATGATGTTGGTTGCAGGGCTTGCTCTTTATCTGATGAGGCACTGAACAAATTTAATTCTTTTCACCCAGGAATAGATGACTGCTGTCTATGAAATGCCTGATTTTTTTATTTCTGTATTATAAATATTATGTATAAATACAGTGATGAAAATGTATTTCTATAATGTCTTGAGAGTTGTAGTGGAGGAGTAGGATTTGTCAAGAGTGTGAAGCACTGAATTTGCCAGCTGGAGTTGATTTTTGCTGGATACTATTTTGTGATTTTGCTGGGGAAAATTGCTTCTAAATTGTTGCTTCTGATTTAGGTCCTAGGACTACTGAAACTTGAGAGGGGAAAAGATTATGTATTATCAGATTGCAGGGGGACCCCTTTACCTTCTAATGGAGCTGTGAAGATGTGTTCAAGGAAAGCTCTGTAGGCTGCAGGTGTTTGCTAGATCCTTGGCTTAACAATGTAGGCCTGCTCAGGTGTGTGTGGTTTAATGAAGGAATGCCTGTGTGTAATTTCCATGCATAGCTCTGTGTAAGATACACTTGGCTTTTCTTGCTGGAGCTGCCCTGTGCGTGCAGCTCTGAAGTTTTACACCGGGAGTAATCAGCACATGGGCAGGGTGGAAGTGTGGAGAGTGCATTCTCCTGACTGGTGCCTCTGTCCAGGGGCCTGGCAGGTAATGCAGATGTTTTTTGGGGGGGAGAGGACGCAACCCTAAAAAGTGGTGGTAGTGGTTTGGGCATTTTTTACTTAGGAGAGCAATGAAACTTTTTTTTCACCGCACAATCTTTTCAGAGATGAAGGATGGATGGGGCCTCTAGCTAACTGGAATAAGCCCTGTTACTCTATCGGAGATAAGGTGGATTGCAGGCACGGAGGACCGAGCTTTTCTGGCAAGTTGTTACTAACATAGGTGCCCCAGGGACTTGTCAAGGAGAAATCTTGTTAATGCGTCAGTGAGGACTGTCCGGCTCATGCCGGTACGCGGTCTGCCCAGCCAGAAAGCGCCACCGGGGCACGGAGGTGCGCATGGCCGAGGGCTGCGGAGAGACGGAGCGGAAGGAGTCCGGGGCAGCGCTTGCCCTCGGGCGCCTCTGGAGCCGTGCGGGGAGGCGCAGGCCGCGGCTCGGCCGGGCCGAGCCTCCGGGCAGCCCCGCGGCCACGGCCGGCTGAGGAGACGCGAGGCGGCGGGAATTCCGCACCCTGCCGCGGCCCGCGCGGGTGCCGCGCTTTCTCTGGCCGCTTCTCCGCACCGTCAGACCTTGCAGCCGCTGCCGGGACACGAGTTGTTTACCCACCCGAGCTGTAGCACTTCTCCGGGGTTGCGTTTAGAGTCCTGCATGGTTTGGCCTCTCCGTTTTGTTAAATCTGTCTGACAACAGTGATCCCAGGACTTGTCTTAAAGTGTGGTAAAGCCCTGGAGAACGAGCAAGGTTACAGCTGACCCAAGCCTCAAGTGCAGTGTCAAGCACTCAGTTCATCACCAAAGTTGTACCAGATCTGATTTTATTTCTGACAGGACAACTTGGAAAAGTAGTCCTTGGAACCATAAACAGCACAGTGTAGAGCATTGTAGGTAATGAACTGTGCGGTAGCTGCACATGAATTTTCAGAGAGAGGCAAGCTTTGCATTGGCATGGCAGTGGGTTTTTACAGGCCTAAAGGTAAATGCTCTGTCGTTTATCAGTGCATTAAGATATGCTTTCAGAAAGGGCCAAGTCACATAATAGTCATAGTTTATTTTAGTTAATGTGGAAAAATACACAGCGTTTTTTGGAGGGGGTGACCTGCACCCCAGACATGCAAAAGTACCCCAGTACAAAGCACTGAAGAACTGTTCTTCTGCAACAGAAGGGGAATAGGTCCTAAGGTCCTTCGATACTTGGGTCTAGGATGGAGCAATAGCTTCACTTTGCCAGTAGAACAACTCTCATTTCTGTACTCATTCTCACTGCTGCAGATTTTAGTGAGTTGTTTTTTACTTTTGTCTGGGAATAGAGAACGTGTAAGTAGTTGATCATTGTGTCAACACCTCCTCAAATCACTGTAACTAGATTGCTTGAGAGCGACCCCTTGGATAAATAATGAGTTACCTTTGCATTGCTCTTTCTGATGTCCTTTGCCATACTCATTAGCCCAAATTCATTCCTTTTTTCCCCATATTTGCATTGCAGTGAGTGATACCTACGCATGTCTAGTATTCCCATCATCATACTATCAAGATACCATATCTGTTTACTTAGTTTTGTATGTAGATGATATCACGTGGATTTAAGTGAGGAATTTTTTATCCTAAGGGATTATAATAATTATATGTTGCCTTTTCCCATGGCTGCTGGTTTCAGTGTTGACAAAACTTCAGTGTTTAATAACTGCGGGAAGTAAGATGGACCAAAATTGTTACTACTTAGTGTTATCTTAATTGCCAGTTGTAAGAGCAACTCCTAAATGACTTTACAAAGATATGTTTTGGCTTTGTAGTCAATATTTCTGTCAATATTGGGCTGATAACATATGGCTCACAGTGAAACAAGTGCTTTGAGATGGTTGCTCTCATCTTTGTTACTGATTTGCCTTTATGCAGTGGGTCAGGCATCATCCTTAAATTGTGTGCAGCTGAGAGTCTTGAGCAGAGGCAGGCTTAGGGAAATACTGAAAAACCCAAGAAATTGTTTTTTGGTTTCTGAATAAATGTCCGCCATAAAACAAGCAGTAAACTGAAGAATGCTTTCTTTTCCAGTCAAGTTTTGCATACAGAAAGATTTCTGGGTATTACCTATAGAGGCAATTCAACTGCTTTTAATTAAGTTGTTGTTTAAGCACTGTTACTAACTTCCATTGCTGCTTTTAAATGCTGAAAAAAAACAAGCACGTGAGCGCCAGTAAACTTTTATGAGGTTTATTAGTGTGTAGGTAGTCACTCTTTACTGACTTCCATGCTTGGAATTGTGAAGTCTTCATTAAAACGTTGCTTGGGTTGCCTGATAGTATTAAAGGGTAAGCTATTGCAGGTGCTACAGTTAAGTGTTGGTCTTGTAAATGCAGACATTGATAGCACTTCAGTTTAAAGATGGGGAAGGGGAAGGCTGTAGTGCCGTGCAAAAAAAAGTAGCATTTTGAAAATTTCAGTCCATTTTTTGGGTCTCATAAATTCCTTTCATTAATTTTGTTGGTCTTGTGTTAAAAGGGGGGGACGACAATGTTACCAAATAGATATGTTGTCAGTGTTTTTTTTTTTCTGTAAATCTAAAGTACAGCCCTGTCAGACTTAATTACCAAGGTTGGTATTTCGTAACAGCTGTTGAGAACCTTGAATAAACTACTGTACACACTATTTGGGTAGAAAGTGGAGGTAGAAGACATTAGGCCAACAGTGAAGATAGACATCAACTAGCCTAGTTATCTATTTACACTTTAGATTTGAATTTGTTTCCTGAGGTTGGTTTTTTTTTTTTTCTGTAAGTAGATCAAAAATTTTTAATGAAACATTTTAAAATAAAGTGCCAAGGACTCAGATTCTTTCATAAAAGCAGTAAGATGAGATTTGATTTAAAAGAATGGAAGGTAAGTGGTGGTGTTAGCTCTGATGTTTTCTAGATCAGTAAATGGCAGTTCTCATGTTACTCAGTTACCAAAGTGTGGAAAATTTGCTTCCATCCACTACATTGCTTCATTTGGGCAAGTGACAGTTCTTTCTGAAATTATTGTATAATATAACAGACCTACAGCTTACGTTGTTTGCTGAAACAGTACAGTCTGTTTTAGCTTTGAGGTCTTGCATATAGTTGATAGCATAAATATAATAGAAATAGAATAGAGCATTTTTAGAGAAATGGGTGATACACTTCAGTCTTTGATTAGAAATGTTTCTGTTCATTGTGATACTTGTGTATCAAAGTCTTGGGAAGTTGTCTTTTTTTAATTGTGGAATCCTACTCCTTTGTTTTGCTTTTCTCCCTATCTTTTTTGTGAGAACTGTTGTTGATACAAGTGTAATTTAGTTGATGACACTTGATCTAGTCATGTGCAAGAAGAGCTGCCTGCTTTTTTCTTATCCCCTCTCTGAGAGAGCCTGTTCCCCCACTTCATCCTTTATGATGTCTTCTTTAGCTGTTTTTTGGTATCATGTCTTCTTTCTGAGCACTCTGACATGCTGTCTTCTGTTAGACATTTCCTAAAATGTCAGAAAGACATTTTACTTAAATTTGTGTTAAGATAGAAATTTACTCTTTTTTCTTCCTACTGTGTAGGTGCAGTAAAAATTTGCCTGTGAGCAAATGCAAACTCCTGATGTTCACTGAATAAACAAATGCCTCTAAGGGTAAAACCATGTACTGGGTAAAGGGGAATTAGTTAGCTGGGAAGACTTGAAACTTGGTAATAGAACTGAATTTAGTAAGTGTTTTAATAGCTGTCCTTTTGGCAATGTTAGGTTAGTTTGTTAGCTGTCGTGATAGACAGACAGCATGTGTTGTTCAGCCAAAGCCAGAAGTGTTACTATTTTTTGCTTGATATTTTTTAGGTGACAGTTTTAGTGGAGTCCCAAGTAGCTCCCATTGGAAAAGCATTTGTGAAGTGTGTTATTTTCGAACGTCAGAGGCTTTTGTAGAGTAGATAGTGCTGTTTTTATTGGAAATTGAAAGGTTGCTTAGGGGAGAGGTTGAGTGGCTCCTTTGCTCTGCTGTTATAGTTTTGCAGTCCCAGTTCCTTAGGCTGGCTGTATTTCCTTTCCCTCCACTCTGGTCCTTCAGCAGAATATCCTAGTGCTGGAAAAGTACATAGGTGGCTTTCTGCTGTCTTTCTTGCCTTATTCCTGCCCTCTGCTAAGTGCCTCTTAGTTGTGGTGCAGCATCTAAACTGTTCTCTGTAGGAAAGTTTTGTATGCTTTTAAGCATTTAGGAGGTAGTGAATTCAGTACACTCTTACGACTGAAATTTGTCAACTAAGTTTGAATTTCTTTACCAAAGTCCTTTCTATACTGAACCAAATAGCACAGAAGCAGCTGTCTGATTGGAGAAGCTTTGCTGACATGCTTTGAATCTTACTGAATGCATTAGAATAATAACATATACTAATTTGGACTTTCTAATTTCAGTAGTGTTGTAGAATTTATACATTTTTAACGACTATCTAAATATTGTATTCTGATAATCTGTGAAAATTTTTATCAGGTAGATGAGGGAAACTTAGTCATCAAATTCTATGCAACTGAAACTTTTATTTAGGCAATGTTTGGGCAGAGGGTTTCCTGCAGGGCCACTGTTACAGTGCAGGTGGTCAGCCTCTGACTTTGGATATGCCCAAACAGCTGTTTGGGAAGGAAACACTTGGCCAAGCATGGGGAGCATCCAGGGTTTGCAGCTGGGGAAAGGGCTTCTGGTGCAAAATTTGTGCTGGTTCCTCTGCTTATCCAAGGAACAGAGTGCAGAATAAAGACCCTTTCCTAATTTTCCTGTTCTCTTAGGTAGGCTTTTATTGTTCACAGCCTGGGGTGAAGCAGTGTTGGAATGTCAGCTTTAACAGGCATCTACTGTTCCAAAAGATAAAGCCCTCTAAATAGCGTCCCAGGCCATAGCTCATAGGCTGTGCTGGGAATCCCATCAGCCAGCCAGCAAGTGGGCAGCTGGCTAGTTCAGCAAGAGCTTTGTCACCTGTAATTTTGCATTTATGCATTTTCCACATTTCATCCACTTCAGCTTGTGGTTGATATGTGAGCCTGCAGGGAATCTGTGTGTGTCCAGTGCTTCCTTAAGTCAGAAGCAACTCTGGCATTATATTTCCCTGCTTTTCACTAAACAAACTTTGAGTTACTTCTTAGACGTTTTCAGTAACAGCATGGGTGCCTTGAAGTTTTCGTGAAGAACAATTCCCAAATCCTCTTTAGTTCTGTGGTACTAGAGATAGGTGACTCTGCTTAGGCTAAAGATAGATCTCCTGCTTGCTGGCTGCCTTGCTGGAGTGGTTCAGCTTAGAGCAGATGGCCATAAATGGAAAGAGCAACTGAAGAGAGACAGCTACCTTGGCCAGAGTGTGGATAATGGGCAACAGGTGTTTCTGCAGTCACCACTTTTGAAAACCTTTACAAGGGTGAGGAATATGGAATTAGCTGTGAATAGAATTGTAGTTTTGCATGGTACACTGGGGATTTTTTAGTGTTGCTGCTGTGTTCAAGGTGCTGTGATCTGCACTGTGTCAAACTTAACTGTTCTCTCTTGAAGTTGCATTATTTTTGATTAATTAGTTTTCCTGAACTTGCAGAACTTGAAAAAAAGAGCTATTTACTTTCTTCCCTTAGTTTTTGCATAAAGCACACCCTTTATACTGTTTGTTGTACTTGGTGTTTTTTTTAACAAACAACCTCCTACAATGAACTCACAATTATTTTTAATGTCAGAAATCAAAACAGGATATATGTTTTGGAAACTAGTCTTGTATTTACATACATATATATATATATGTATACACATAGACATAGATATATTTATCCAATAGATTGAAAATTTGAAGAGAGATGACTTTTAGATTTTAATGGGGTAATAGCTGGAGATGGTACTACTTCTCTGTTCTGCTGCATTAATTTGTAATCATCCCCATTACAATCTGTTTTTTTTCTGGTTAATTTGAAGGCAGAAGACAAATCTAAGTCTCTT
>VZTT01060686.1:76297-91936 GCA_013400855.1 Buphagus erythrorhynchus
TAAGTTATCTACTACAATTTAAAATATGATTCTTAATTTTGCCTATAGAAATTTAAAGGTTCTGAAATTTTAAAAACTTTGCCCTTTTGCAGAGTTAGCCTTTAGTCTTGCAGTCCCTGTAACTTTTTATGTTACCAGTAAATTTGCAATTTTAATTCCTGAAGTATATATTTGAAAGGTAAGATTTTTTTCAGGTAGATCCTTCAGATCCTTTTCCCAGTGTGTTCTAACAGCTTCTTTCCATACCTCCTTACATTGTAGATTGTACTGTGATTACTTCAGGTTTTCTTGTTAGCACAGAATTAGATTTTCTTTAAAATCTGTCACTATGTTGCTTACTACTTAACTGTACTTTTCTTGCAGATACTACTATCAAAGAGGAATCCTGGCAAAAGTTGAGGGACAGAGGCTTGTGTATCAGTTTAAGGAGATGCCAAAAAATATAGTTGTCATAGATGATGACAAAAATGAATCCTGCAATGAAGATTTGTCAATGCCTACAGATGAAAAGTCCCTGGAACGAGTGTCTTTATCTGCAGAAAACCTTTTAAAAGCAGCGACCTCTGCACGTGGAGGAAAAAATTCCTCTCAGTTAAGCTGTACCAGAACAGAAAAAGCAGTCACCAGAGTTGTGAATATTGCCTCACCAGCTCATGACACATCCTCATCTCATCCTTCTACTACCACTGCTACTGTCCCAGTAACAACAGCTCCTAGGTTTGTGTTAATGGGCCTGTTAAATTTCCAAAGTTCTATTGCTAGATGTGCAAAAGGTTTGGGGTTGGGTTCTTTGCTTGCTGGTTTGGCTTTTTCATTTCTTTGTTATGGTTTGGTTTGGGTTTTTTTTAAGGGCCAGTTAAAAACCTTTCTCTCTTAGAATTGTCTGTCCTTGTCATCTGTAATGGTGCCCTCTGTTTTGGCCTAAACACCCATGTTTATTTTGTAGGACTGTTCGTGTGGCAATGCAAGTTCCTGTTGTCATGACCTCTCTGGGACAGAAAATCTCAACCGTGGCAGTGCAGTCAGTAAATGCAGGGTCACCGTTAATAACCAACACAAGTCCAACCACAGCAACAACTCCAAAGGTAGTAATCCAGACAATCCCTACTGTGATGCCAACCTCTGCTGAAAATGGAGACAAAATCACAATGCAACCCACCAAAATCATCACCATCCCTGCCACGCAACTCACGCAGTGTCAGTTGCAAACAAAAACGGGCCTGTCTGGGTCAGGAAGCATCAACATTGTGGGAGCCCCACTGGCTGTTAGAGCACTAACCCCAGTGTCCATAGCACATGGGACACCAGTAATGAGACTGTCGGTCCCTGCTCAGCAGGCCTCTGGCCAGACTCCTCCCAGGGTGATCAGTGCAGTTCTCAAAGGCCCAGAAGTTAAATCAGAGACAGCTGCTTTGAAACAGGAATGTGAAGTGAAAACGCTGCAGCTGGTAAAAGAGGAGAAGCCAGTGGATGGAAGCAAGACTGTGACCCATGTAGTAGTAGTTAGTACACCCTCAGCTATTGCCCTTCCTGTAACAATGAAAACAGAAGGAATCATCACATGTGAGAAATGAAGAATAGGTTTCTTCCAGCATGGACTTCTAACTGTTACGGTTTTGAATATACTGACATAACTGGGGGAGGGCTGTGGATGCCACCACCAAGTCATAAAGGAGAGTTGTGGAATGTTAATAAACATGCAGATGTTGAAGACTTACTGAAAAAAAAAAAATTATTTTCCCGTGTTTCAGTGGGAATTAAACCACATTGATATGCTGATAAAAACTGCCTCTTCCAGTTGGGAAACAGCTGAACCTATGGAGAAGGAAAGAGAGAGGGACTGAAAAGGGACCAAACAATTTCACTACGCTACCGGTTACGAAGTTACACTAAGACCTGAAACACTAAGAGAGAGCTGTGTGAGAGGTTTGCCTTGGTTTTCAGGGGGAGAGGAAAGTCTCATTGTTACACAAATGGCAAATTTGATGCATTTTATGTATTTCAAACCAGCGATTACTACTGTGTGCCCACAGTACTCAACTGGTGCTATGTGAAAAACTATGCTACTAGATGTTGTAGGAAGTGAAATAAAGGAGATTAAAGAGCTTCTAAAAGAAGACAGAGGCCTAGAGGGATTTTTGTATCATACAGCTTAAACAGATTCAAATTGAAAGCCTTAGACTGATTTTCAGTTATCTTTCTTGAAATAAGCTAATGGCTTGTTTGTGTAAAGCTTTTTTATTAAAACAAATTTTTTAAAAACCTTGTACCTAGCACAGTATTGTTATAGAATAACATGTTACATATTTTGTATGGTAGTTAAAAGTCTGTCTAAATTTCTTAATCGTGGACAAAGTAGCAGCAGGTTTTCTGCCTTCTGCTCTACCATGCCTGTTTCTCTCACTTAGCCTTGACATCTGTGCATACATTTCAGTTTCAGCTCTACTCTCACTTCAAAGGTCACGCCCAGCATGAGCTTTTGTCAGGTAGTTCTAAACCTGTAAATTTTTTTAGTTGAAGTTAAGAGGGAAGTACCAGTGTTCAGAACGAACTATAATAGTTTGTATATTCAACATTTGAAGTATATTCTATTTTGTTGTACTCTTGTTTCAAAGTGTATTCAAGTAGGTTTTACTGAAATACAGAAAGAAAATTTAATGGTGTTTGTTGTGCTTTTTATTTTTTCCTTCTTCCTTTCTGCTAACCTGTTAACCTTTTCTTATTTGCAATCTTCCAGGCGTTCATCCTAATATAGATGATACAGTGTGAAATTTTGGGACTCTTCCTGCTTCAAAGGGCTGACCAGCTCTCTCACTCAGTTGTTTAAATACCTGTGAAGCTTGCTGTAGCTGGTGAGGTAACTTCTGGCAGGGGTCTAGTTCTTACACATTTTCAGGATGAGCATACACATGGGCTCTGTGAACTATCTTAAATGCTACTTCAGCTATATCAGATATTAGCTCCTTATTTCCAGTCCATGTGCACAGCTTGAAATGTAGCTTACCCTGGTTTCATGGGCACCACACTGGCACATCAGCCTGTGGGTAGTCAGGTGCCCAGTGGACCCCCAGTTCCTAGTGATATACCCTGAAAAGCCTTCAGGGCAAGAACTTGGGTAATCTTGAAATTATTGAAGTCTAAATGATCATCTAAGTACTTGATGCCAGGAGGAGCAATTTAAACAGCTGTCTGCAAATGAGGTCTTCTGTAATGCTAAAAGACACCAGAATTAAATACTTGACATGCTGAGAACCAGAGTTCTTGTAGAGTCCTAGCAGCAAGGCCCATTCTTCCCTTCAACTGGTTAAGAAAAGTGGAAATAGCTCCACACAGCCAGGCTAGCATGTGGGGGACTATGAAAGGGTTCTGGAAAAACTATTCTTTTTCATCCTCTTGAGCAGGGAAGTGGAGTTTAAGAATAAAATGAAGGTGAAGCAGATAAATTTGTGTAAAAGGCAGCAATCCCTTCCATTTGCAGCAATCCAAAGAATCAAAGGTTCTTACACATGAACTTTGTTTCTGGCATGGGATAGAGGACAAAGACCCCTTCACACAAGGAAATGGAGAGAGAAGAGGACTTCCTTTTGCTAAGAAAGAGGTAGGAAAGGGAAGTAGGGGAAGCTGGGCAATCACTCAAGTAATTTGGCAGTCTGAGAGGCGCTAATGTTTTGTGGGAAGGGAAATGGAGCAGTGTAAAGAGAGGCAGGTGGAACAAATCTGAGCCAGAAGACAAGAAGAGAGAAACAAGTGTTTTTAAACCTACAAGTGTAAGTCCAGTCTGTAAGTAACTCTGTTCTAAATGGCTGTTGCTTGATTGTATCTGAAAGAGATGCTGTATCTCAGAGCATGAAATACCTATGTTGAGTATTTGTAATTAAGACCTTTCCAACACCTAATATAGATACACTGGAAGTCAAATGGGGACAAACTATCCTCCTGGAATTAGGATCTCCAGCTGATGACCTTCTTTTAATGCCAAGACTTCATTATGTAATGGCAAAAACTAGAGGAATGAAGGCACCCAGCTCCACTACTGGTGAGATAGCCAGCTCTGAGACACTGCCAGTGCTGCATCTTGCCACGGAACTGGTGATGGTCCTTTGGCTCTCTCCCCTGGCCACTAGTGAGTGGCACATGATCCTGGCTGCCAGAGGATATTTACCTGAAGTTCATGAAGTGCTGTGAGAATCTCAGTCTGTGTGAGGATGTGCTGTAACTGAAATGGAAAAGGGACCTGATTCTGTAAATTAGTATGTTTTTTACTGCTGGTATTGGAGGATGTGACCTCAGGATGAGGGAGCTTTGGTCAGGTTTGTAACATCTGAAACAGATGAAAGGAACACTCGAATATTGAAATAGTTAGTATGTAGCTATACTCCCAGGCTTTTGCAATCCCATTGAAAAACCTGTTGCTCTGTACATGTGTGAAAGTGGGACTCCCTTTTATATCTGAATATGGTGGCTCATGTTGAAGGGTCCAGGCTTAATTCATCCTTGGGAAGCAGTAATTCCTAGATGTGTGGATAGAATGAAAATTGTGTGAAGTGAGTATGCTTTATACAGAAGGCATTGAGACATACACAGACTTGGTACCACTGATTTTGCAGATAAAAACTATTTTTATTTTTCAAACCCACTGTTTTAAGTTATAGAATGAAAAGGGTAATGCTGTGTAATCCACAGTGGGAAAAAATCTTAACTGTGAGTTTCAATTCAGAATAAATGTCTGAGTATCAAAAATAAGAAAAGTTGAAAGGGGAATCCCATTCCAGAGGCAACTGTTTTTGTTAACTCTCTGTTGCACATCTTTCCCAGTGAAGGGTTCTGGACCTTGACACAACTCAGGTTGTCTGGGTAAAGTGTACTGAAAAGAAGGCTGAGCTCTTGGGATCCTCTGCTAATTGATTTCATCAGCTTTGTGTCTTTGGAGAGTTATATCTGAGGGGACCAGGGATGAGTGAGCCAGGGGCAGTCAGAAGTTGAGGAGAAAACTGAAGGTGCTTGAAGCCTCAAGTTCATACTCAGCATGACATGTGCAGCATCCTAGCTGCATGTGAAGTTTGTTACTGGCAGAACAATCTAAGTGCAGTTCTGCCTTGTAGAGACAGTTCAAATAGCAGGTGTCAAGCTTATTAAGAAGATCCAAATGACACTGTATTTGGAATCTAATTGTTCTCCAGGAGAGATAGTGTTTTACTAAGCTTGCAGCAGCTTCTGCCTTTCAGCAAATTAAATAAGTGGGTCATTTCTTCCTGCAGCTTGCTTGAGAATGAGGGAAAGGTGTCACTGCTAAAGCTAAGGCATCCTTTATTCAAGATGAAAGCAAGGGATCTGTGGAGACTTTTTTTAGCATTGGTGTGCTTATAAGGCATCCATAAGAAGAGCTTGGAAGACATTTTTTACTGTTAAGTCATACTGCTACAAAGGAAAAAAAAATCCTTTCTTCTTCTTCTGAAAAATATTTAGTGTATTGATATTTATAGCTGGCAAAAGTATTTCAGTGCTGCAGGCTTGCCTCTTGCTGCATAAAAAAAAGCAAGAGCAATAATCCATTTAAGTTTTCCAAAGAAGTCTGTCTGCAAAATAAATTATGGCATGTACTGGAATAAAAGGCTGAAGCTGTCTGGAAACTTAGCAGTTAATTTCTGTGGCCTGTCTGCCTGTTTATTAAAATCCAGCAGAAAGGGTTCACCATTGGGCTGTAGCAGGCAGAATTGCCCTGAGATGGGAAGAGTCCCCAGCCTTTTCAGTTATTCCACCCCCACTTGCCTTCAGAATTACCCTTTAAGGAGTGGAAGCAGTGAATATCTACTGTAACATGTCCACGATGAAAGAAGAATCCCAGCCCTTTCCACTTCAGAAGAGGTTCTGCAGTGATGGCAGTATCATATAAATCATGCTCTTTCTCAACAGTTTGGTTTCTTATGTAGGAGAATTAATGTTGTAAGCAAGAGTATGAATTAAAATGTCTTAAGAACCATGCAGATACCATATACTCCACTGTGAGGGTGACAGTGGGAATTCTGCAGCTGTGATAGTTCAGTTCCTGCTAAAAGCCTCCCATAATCCAGCCTGTGGCTGTATGCTCTGGCAGTGGGAAAGGTGCCATGCTGATGGACAGGCTTGACTGGCCTGAGGAAAATGGAGCTGCTCATACAAAATGGAATGAAATCATGGGCTTTATGGTGGGAGTGGTGGGGTTTTTGGTTATGGTTTAGTCTGTTTTTAAGTACAGACCTGACCTTTGCTCTCAAGTCAGAGCTTTCTACCACAAGTGTAGTTTCTTCCAGAAACTGCCAAAAGGAGTTTAGATGGAAGCTCCAGCTTCTGGTTGTGAGTTTTTGTGGTAGATGAGCAAGGATTTGACCTACTAAAGATACTGTCTTACAGGTCTACATTGTGGTGTTGATTTTAGAAGTGTTTAGCTGCAGATGACTACAGACATTCATTAATGGGTACTTACTTGAATTTTATTTCTCCTCCTTGCAAGACCATTTGAGGACAGGTCCTAAGAGAAAATAATCCTAAAGGAAAAGTACTGCATCTCACCCCCTCTGCACAATTGAGGACAGCCAGCACCATGAAAAGGAAGCTGTCAGTGTCTAGTTGGTATGAAAAATGGCAGCAAGGCTCAAAGATCTTTTTGTGGGGCATTGAGAGTGTTGCATGTCTTGCCCAAAATCTCCCCCAAAAGTGTCACCCTTCTGGCTTCCAAGGATAAAGTTTGCTCTTTCTAAAATGCCAGCCAAAGGAGGTGCTGGCGTGTTGCACATGCCTGGTAAGAGTATTCACCAAGGCCATTGTCTCCTTAGTTGTAAAATCCTTTCTGTCTGGGGAAAGTCAAATCCACATAAATCCCAGGCTGGTTAGAGGAGCCTCTGCTTGGAAGCAGACCATTGCCCTCATTCTGCAAGGGTCAGGAACATGTGCAGAGCATGTTACAGCTGCACAACAGCACTTCATTTGTTTGCCTGATGAGGAGTGTGTTTCTGTGGGAATTTGGGACTTCCAGTCACCAGACTCCATATTTCTCTTCTCAGCAGTGCAAGTATAGTAATTTATGGGCTGTGTAAAGGTCACACCTGGGGCATTTCTTCTCTTCAAATGAGGTCTTAGAAGAAAGTGGCTGATACAGCTGCACCTTGTAAGGGGCCAGCCTTCCCAGGCACACTTAGCAGCCCTCAGGAAGGAATTCTTGCACTTTGCTTTGCAGGACTAGCTAGGTTTGTAGCTCCACCCAACTACTGGAAAGGGGAGTATTTACAGTAATACATTGTAGGTTTCCTCTCTGACTAGAAGGGTGAGCAGCTTAACAGCTAAGCATAACTCCCTTCCCTTCAGACTTGTGAAATTTGGACATTCCAAGCTGAAGAAAGAGTGTGTGCTGTGAAGGCAAAGCAGCCATGCCACTTTGAGATTAGGGTTAGGGGTGGGGAAAAAATGTCTGGAAGGGGAAGCATCAGCACCAACGTGAAGCTCAAACTAGTTGAGACAGGTCACCTGCTTGGCAACAGGAACTCGGGACAGCGAAGTGAGAAAGCAGCAGAGATACTACTTTTTTCCAAAGAGTTTTATTAATAAACACCTGGAACATTTAAGAGTTATTATGCACCCTACTTCACATGGAAATACTGCTTTATTTGCCCTGCCATATCTTCCTCAACTATCTAAATGTCAGCCCAACTCCAACTGTTGTCCCTCTTCCCTCCTCTCTTCCTATGTCATTTTCTGGCATAATGGCATGTTTACAATCCATATATGCAATTCCTATGTCACCTATGAGCAATCACAGGAGTTAACATACTAACACACCATACTAACACACCTCTGTCCTTAAAAAGCTGCTTTGCCAGAGTTTCCCTGGGTCACAGGAGGCTCCTGAACACTGTCGCTGTACGATTTCCAATCAGATGCAGGATCGCCAACTTTTCTCAATAAATAAATTTTATCTTACAACAGGTTCCAGTGTAGCTTTAGATTCTGAAGATAAATAAAAGAAAATCTTTCAACATTAAGACTGGCCCTTTACCGAAACAGCAAGATCGACAAGACTACAAATTTAAGCCATTTAAAAAAGTAATACTCAAAGCAGAGGAAGAAATAGTCCCTGGTTAGCTGTGTCCTCCAGAGGGGAGCACAGAAGAGATGAAGGTACAGTCACTGCACAGCCTACAGGCTGTGTGTGTGTGACAGAAACATACACATTGTTCTGGAAAAGTGAGGGTATTATTACTCTAGGTCACAGTCAGCCTCTTGTTTCCTCACCTGCTCTTACTGGAGGGGGCCTTCCTCACACTTCTAATGAATTTGTCATCTCAGGTCATGGAAAAATGACATGATCATACTACTATGAGCTCAGCTTTTTGTCTAAACTGAATTAAACTTCCTTCATATTGCAACAGAAGAAGATTTAAGACAATCTCACTGGGTAGTCGAACCTCATTCCCTTTGGTACTTGCAGAAGCTTAACATGAAATAAATAAAATTAGCATGCTATCAGGGCAAGTTGTTTTACAAACACAAGTGTTTTGATTTAAATACTAAGACCTCCACATTCATTAGAGGATTAAATCCTTAAAACAGGGGGCTTAGTGAAAGGAAAAAGCTCATTTCCCTTCTAGTTTTCAAACCCTGACACGGCAAGAAGAGCATGATGAGAACACTGGCTTCCTTCTTCCTCCCTCAAATGCTGCACATTAATGAGGGCTGAACAGCAAGTGTAACTCCAACGGATGGTTAGTCAACAGTATTTCCTCATCTTTCAATAGCATCTAGCTTCAAAGGTTTTCTCAAATTAAAAGACTGGTGAGTTCAGACACTGCAATACCAGGTGGCATTCCGAGACATTACAGCAGTCTGTCAGGGTCCTGATTAAAACTAAAGTCACACACAAGGGACAGGTGATCAGAAGGGTAATTGAACGAGGGCAGCCTGTTGGGCCCAATTTGCTCTTCAGTCAGCAAGCCCAGGGCTGAGGTCACATTCAAGGCATGCTGGGAATACCAGATATAATCCAGCGTGTGCCGGCACTCCCCGGAGGGCCGGATCTTCCAGGTGGTGTAGGGGGGCTCCGACTGCCCGTCGGGGCTCAGCAGCTTGTACGCACTGTTTAGATTGAGGCTGGAGTTGGAAAACTCCCTGTACACCTCCTCGGTGGGCTCTGCATTGAAGTCTCCGCAGACAATCAGGGGGATCTTGGCTCCTTGGGTGATGTTCTTCAGGTTCTGCAGGAGGTCGCAGCCCTGGGCGGAGCGGAACCTCTCCCAGCCCGTGCGGGCTTTCAGGTGGGTGACGGCGATGCAGAAGAGCCTGCCGGTTTCGTGGCACTTCAGCGTCTGGGCGATGGCCACCTGGTTGGTCTTGAGCTTCATGGCCGTCAGGCGGATGTTGGCGCTGCTGACCAGCTCGAAGCGCTCCTTGAGGAAGAACATGGCGCAGCCATCCGGCCCGTTGTTGTGCTCCACGTCCAGGCACGGGGACCATGGCTTCGGGAAGAAGGTGCACTGGTAGCCCAGGCGGCTCAGCAGCGGCTCAAAGGTGTCGAAGTAGTGGTCGACCTCCTGAAGGCACAAGATGTCGGGCTTGTACGCCAGGATCTCCTCCAGGATGAGGCACTTCCTCTCCTCCCATTTCAGAGCTTCCATGGGGCACTGAACAAAGTTGTCTTTGCCTTCCCCGAGAGCTGGAATTAGCAAGGAGGGGGCACAAAAAAATCCAAAAGTTAATAGCTGAAACAGCCTGTCATCTTCCAGGTTTTATCAGTTTACATACAGGGCATGGGTTTTCCAGGAGTAGCTGGTGACTTTAGGGGTACCAGATTTCCCAACAGGTGTGAGAATCTCAAGTCACTGGAGTCACTCCAAAAAAATTAAATTCCTTTTACAGATAAGACATATTAAGACTTTCTCCCCCTCTGCCCACTACACAAGGGTAAGTACTTCCACTTAAGCTGCAGCTTAAGCCAAAATAAAATAAAGTGGGTTAAAAGTGACTTAACTGCAGAAGGTTAAGGCAGTCCCTATGAGGGGAATTTCCCACACAAAAGATTTAAGATGAGGCTGTTGCACTTGTCAACTTACAACCTCGATTCAAAACTAGCAGTTAAAATTATTTTTAAGCATTAAGAATTCCCGTAGCAGATCTGAATTTCTGGATAGCTCACCAATAAGGTAATCAGAAACTGAAGAGAAACTTTACACATAAAACTTAGGAAAAGGATGAGTCTTCTCTGGGGTTAACAACCACCTAAAACTGATGGGTCACAGCTTTTAGAATACAATGTGTTCAGTTAAGACAGGAATTCAGGGCTACCTTTGGCATCAGAGCTGCAAGGAGAGACCTTTTTTTCCTTTCCTATGGGACAGAAGGAAAGCCACTATTTCAAGTGCTCAAAATATTCCTCCTAGCCCTCAGTTAGTTGTATCTCACGTAGTTCACTCCTCTCCTTTTGTTCTGCCAGGGTTTTCATTGCTGCATTTGGTCTCAAGGCCATACCTGGGGCTCACAAGAATCTCCTACCTTGGGCGAGGATGTTCCACTGCATGACCCGGATGGGGCGGTGGTTACTGGCAGTGCTTTTCTTCAGGTTCACAAAGTTCCTCTGAAACCGGGGTGGCCTCTTCTGCAGAACGATCTGACATTGCTCCAGCAATTCCTTGGGGTCTATAGGATCCAGCTGTGCTGAGTCCAGCTGCTCCAGGCAGTCCTGGTGCTGGGATACAGCACCACTGCTCAGCGTCTTGGCGAGCACGCTGTAGAGCCGGCTGGTGCTGTTTCCCATGGAACACACTGCAAGGGAAAGAAAGAAAAACTGGTGTTAGAGATGGCCCACCACAGCTCTTCTCAACACTTGGGTACCTTGTTGCAGTGCCAGCCATTGGTGGTTTGTGCAGGAGCCTGCTCCTGAGTCTGAGACAAAATAAGAAGGATGCAGAGATAGGGTTAGTCCTGTCCAGTCTCATGTTCTGCCTGTCATCAGGGGCTACAGCCTGCAAACAGCCTGCTTTAAGACATCATGCTGCTGTCTTCTAAGGCAATAAAGAAGTCTTTCAACCAGAATAGCAGGGCTAAGATTAACTCTGCACACGTTGTAGAAAACACAATAGAGCATACTTTCTCCCTGTTCACAGAGAAGAGAGCCCAGCAGGTGGACAAATGCTGCCTGCTCCTTGTTTCATATGCAGCATTTGCTTCTGATGGAGATGGCACCCTGGGTCCATCTGGGATGCCTCTAGGCTGCAGACTACAGCCTGCAGACCAGCAGGGTGACTCATTCCCTCAGGTTAGTATTTACTAGGAATCTCTGATCACAGTTTCATTTATCCCCAAAGCAGTAATGTTGTCATGAGCATGAAGTAGCCAGAGGCCTCTGCTGGCTTAGACCTCAGGATGTGGAGTGGAGAAGGTGGTGTCTCCCAGCTCTACATCTCTCTGTTCATTCCCCTCACCCTCCTTTCTCCCTTTATGTCCTCACTCTTCTGTGCTATGCCCCAGCTTGGCAGTGCTCCCTGCAATCCTCCCTGGGCACCAGCCACCTCCTGCTCCTTTGGCCATCTTGCCCATCTTACATCCTGCACACAAGCTGCTGCTCCCAGCTCTCCCTGCTAATGCAGCTGGCCCTCACCCAGCCCTGTGTCTCCTACAGGGAGGTCCCCCCATCCCACAGGGGGTCACACTGCCACAGGTGTGTCCCTCCTCTGTTTTGCTCTTTGGCTTATGCAGAGTTTGTGGTATTTCTACACTGCATGTGCAAGAGCTTTCCAACCCAATTTCAGGGAGAGGGCTTTGCTCCTTCAAATACAGGCAGGAAGGAGTGCTTGCACCACAGCAACTTGCATAAGAGGCAATGCTGACTGAGTTTTGTTGTTGTCTCAACTTACTTATTTACTCTGAATGCCTTTTGCAAAGGAAATCTTAAGCAAAAGAACTTCAGTGTTGCAATGCTGTTGGCCCACAGTGGTTTTTAAGTAAGTTTATTTGTACATTGAGTTACTTAAAAAAAGGAAGAGGATGAAATTGTCATCTTGTGCTCACATCTTGCAGCAAATCTGGGGTGCTAGCCAACATACCTGCATGTTCAGACTGAACTACAGCACTACCAATTGTAATGACAGGCTAGAGGGGCAGGCAGTAAGATGGACACCCTTACAGTTCAATAAACAAACTCAGGAGGAAAAGAAAGACTGCAGTATAAGCCTCATGTCCCTGTATTTAGGAAAATGGACACTTTTAAGAGACACCAAAAACTACTTGCTATAATGTGTGTTTTGTATGTGTAAGCCTGTGGGAGCAGTTCCAAGAAAGCTGTGCCTTTTAGTTAAAGTAATAGGAGTTCCTCAAACTGAGATGTGATCTTGAGCTCACACACATGAATGTCTTTCCAGGGAAGCCACGTGTAGTGTTTCAGCTTCTGCAGTACTTCTCAGTTTACAATTCTTCTCAAGAAGCCAAGTACTGTGGAAGTAGAAGAAGTGGCATTTAACAGTGAGTGAAAACACAAAATGCCTAAGCAGGACCCTTACACAGCTGTGAGAAGAGAGGAAGCAGGAATGAAAGCATGCTCTGTGCTGGATGCAGAAAGGTGCAGTTTACACACAGTCAGGGCTGCCAGGCAGCCATGTAGAAACCCAAAGAAATCAACAGAGCTTTTAATAGATACTCCACAGGGAGCCACTCACCTATTTTTAGGACAGGTACAACCCATAGCTAAGTGCTGCAACAGGAGATAAGCCCGCTCTTGTTTCCTGCTGCATCAGGGTTGGTGTTCACCCATGGATGAACATGGCTCACATGGGGCTCTCCAAAGGAATACTGGGAAATAATTATCCACCAAGAAGCCACTAGCAAGCTCTTAGGTTGCTTGTGGCTTGACCTGAGTCAGAGGGATGATGTTGAAAGGGACAAGGTAGGCGTAATACAGCTGGAGTCAAAGGTCTGTTGGCAAAGCCCTGAGCAGCTTACAGCTGTTACAGCAGGATCAAAGCTAAGTTCAGCCTCCCCCTGCCAAGCTGCCAACAAAGCCAGAGTATTGTCTAAATCTCATCATCCCTGGCATCATGGTGTATCCAGCCCTTTATGGGCTGTAAAGCATAGCCTAACCTGTACTATGGCCCAGAACTGATCTGACAGCTTTTAAAGTCAGTCATGTCTCAGGAAGGAAAAAGAGCTTCAGTCTTCTTTTGAGGACCCAGAGAAGATTGTGTGAAAGAGGGTCTGTAAATTAAGCACTTTCAGCCCTGGTATAGGTGGCTTGAAAGTTCTTGGCTGAAGGAGAGGGCTCCTTGGGAAGATTCCAGCTTAACATGACTGCTTATCTGCACAAGTTCTTTGTACCCAGAGTGCTGAATTATGATAAGACTGAGGTGCTCTGCAGAACAGGGGCCAGGCCAACAACCTGAACATGAAAACTCCAAACACAAAATCGATTTTGTTATTTCTGCAATGCTGAACCATGTCCACAGCAGTCCAGCTATACAATACAAGTACAAGGTCACCACTCTGAAATCTTACAGTGCAAGCTAAGTGACCTGTAACTTGCTGGAATAATGTGTGTTGCCAGTGCTGTGACACTGTGGTGCTGGTGAGGGAAGAGGCATAAAGAGACTCCTGAGCTTGCACTGAAGCAGTGGATTGCAAACATAATTCTCTTGGTGTGATGTAACAGGGAACATCAACTCAGCAATTATTATTCAAAGTGCTTAAAATCAAAAAGTTCCTTCCTCTCAGCTAGGGTGGTACCTCAGCATAGTAAGGGCAAGGGAAGAGTTCCAACTGAATTAAATGTAAGAGCAGGGTGTAAAGCTGAAAGGTTTCTTGCATCATCCAGCATAGAAGAGATGAACTTCTAGGATCTCAGCAAAGAGCCATCAGAGACTTTAAGGACTTTGCTCCAGAAGGGTATTGGGCCCTGACCTTTTGGGTAAGGTGAACAACATTCTCATTTTCCTTCCTTGCAGGTCATACGCCCAGCACCACTTTCAGCCAGAAGTCCTAGTCTGTTTACAAGGCTTTCCCTGCTCCACACACCTGCAGTCTGGAGTTGCATCAGCCTCCATGGCCCCAGAGGTTGGCAGCAGCTCGAGATGCCCTCCCTGGAACCCCAGTTCTAGGAACATCTTGAGAGGCACCACCCTCATGTGACAAAATCTATGCTACCACGGTATCATACTACATGTACAGCCTCTAGGACAGCAAGGAGAGTTTGTCAGAGCAAGGCAGAAGCTGCCTGTTCTCTACAAGCAACACCAGAAAGAAGAGGGAACCCCAAATCCTGCCTCCAGTAATACAGAGAATCAGTACTTGGCACAAGCTCTGGAAACCTTTATCTTAATGAGTGCTTTATTAATCACGAGCTCGATTCCACCAGCTCTCAGCTGCACATGCTCCTCTTCCCTGTAGTGCCATGAAGTTTCAATCCTGCCATATGGCATCTGGGCCCAGCTTCAACAGGAGGAATGGAAGCACTATGCCCTCGTCTGGCTTTTACAACCCTCCTGTAACAGCAGCAACAGGGAATGAACCCACTCCAGCCCAACCCCAGCCGAAGGCAGTAGGGCAAAGTGGATCTCCTACGTGACAGATTATATAGTACAGCCTCAAACATACTGCCCAAAGAAGCTGCTCTATCCCTGGAAGTGTCCAAGCCCGGCTTGGATGGGGCTTTAAGCAACCCGATCTAGCGAGAGGTGTCCCTGCCCATTGAGGGAGGGCTGGAAGAGATGACCTTTAAATGATAAAGAGTTGTGCTTATTACCCCTCCCACAGCACCAGTCTGGAGCAATGGTGGCTGCTGCCCGGAATGGTCCCGGGTGAGCCTGCTGAGCCACGGCCCGAGGGAACAGAGGTGACTCAAGGCTGGATGTGCCCGCAGGGGTGCGGTGGGTGCGGCCGTGCCCTGCCCAGATCCAGGGCTGGCAGTGGGCCACACACCCAGGAGTGTCCGCACAGGCACACGGGGGCACTTTCCAGGGCTCATGTGGGGAAGGAAGAAAGTATTCAACGGGCTGTAGCTATTGAACGGTACCAGAGGGTAACCCGAGCTGCACCCACACACCGCCCCGAGCGAGCACACCCCGCTGCGAGCCGGGCCCGCCGCACACAAAGCGCAGCGCCGAGGAGGCAGCTCAGCGGTCCCAGAGCGGGCTCCCGACCCTGCGGCTCCGCGGGCAGCTCGCCCCACCGATACCCGGGGGTGCTCCAGGCACCCAGCCCACGCGTGGGCGCACCGAGCCAGGAGCTCCCGCGGCTGTCCGGCCGTGCTGCGGCACGCTGCCCGCTCACACCGGCCGGGCCCCACAGCCCAAGGGCCGCTCCAGCCGCGGAGAGGCGGCTGCCAAAGGGACAAGAACACGCTGGTGCGGGCAGGACAGCGCAGGTCGCGCTCCCGCGGCAGCACCCCGGCTGTGACCCCGCACGGCTCCCTCCTCGGTCGGTACCCACCTGTGCGCGGCGGCGTTCCCGGGGCGGGCGGGCCGCCCGTTGCTGCCCNGGAGCGCAGCAGAGGGCGGGGAGGGCCGAGCAGAGGCAGCGCGCAGAGCTCTGGTACATGCTCCCGGCGGGACGGAGCGGCACCGGCAGGGATCGGGCGGGACCAGCGGCGCAGCTGCTGCCGTGCCCGCCCCGCCGCCGCGCTTATAGAGG
>VZTT01060688.1:6893-29784 GCA_013400855.1 Buphagus erythrorhynchus
GCATCTAAATCTGAGAACATCAGAACTTAGATGGGCTTTTCCAACAGGAGTAAATTCATAGAATCATAGAAAAGTTTGTGTGGGAAGAGACAGTAAAAATTCTAATCTCCCTGCCTTGGGCAGAAAATCTTCCACCAGACTGGATTGCTTAAAGCTCCATCCAGCCTGAACACTTAAAGGGATGGGGCACAACTTGTCTGAGCAACCTTGTTCTAGTGCCTCACAAAGCCCACAGTAAAGATTTGCTTCCTAAAACAATTCTTTCAGTTTAAAGCCACTCCTCCTTGCACCTTGTCCTAGCACTACATGCCCTTGCAAAAAGTCCCTCTCTAGCTTTCTTTTACGCCCTCTTTAGGTGTTTGGTAAAATGAAGGGAGGATGGTGTTCCCCAAGGNCAGTATTTAGCTTAAAAAGTCTACCCACATACTGCTATAAAATGCAAAAAAAAAATTGCTACAACTCTTATTCCATGCTCTTTTTCTCAGCATATCTCATTGACATGGTTTAAGACTGGCATTCCCCAGTTTAGTGTTTCCACTGAAACACTCCAAACCATGTGCTTGCTCCCTTCCCCCTCCCCCCTGCCCCAACCCACTGCATTGCACTGGAGAGGAGAATTGAAGGCAGAAAAGGTAAAGTTAACATGTTGACATGAAAAGAGTTTTATCTTGCCAGCTTGATCTACCTGTCTATTATTGTGGTGCTCCTCAGTAGCCCAGCCCTTGAGTCCATGTGCACCTACATGACACACTTTTATATCCAGCTTCTCTACCTGGGAAGTGATGTCTTGCCACAATTTAGCAGCCCAGAGGGTTTTACCTCTGTGATGCCAATTGGTCTTTTTGTCTTGGTCCACCCCAGCTGCAGAGCATTTGTTACCATCCACAAATCAGTGTAGAACTAGAGTGTTGGCCATTTTTCTTATTCAACGATATCTAAAGCCAGCTGGATGACTTTCAGCTCTGAGACCTGACTGGATCCACCTTGTGCCCCAACAGCTGCTGAGACTCACCATGTAGGACTCCAAACAGTGTGTGTGTAGCCCTACAGTGCAGCTGCAGCTGCTAGTAAAGAGAGCATATTGCTTTTCATTTTCTGGTAGCTGATTATAGGGGTGAAGGCTCCTCAGCATGTTCTCTTCTGATGATAGTTCAAATATTTTGCCTTCAGGCCAGCTCGCGATGACTCCCAAGATTCCTGGGCAATTGGAGTTTGCTATTCAATCTTGCAGTGTGATCAAGTGAGACACTTACTGTATGTAACATCAGTGACACGACATGTGGAAGGGACTTTCCCTTTTGACATTCGGACCAGCACTGGCAGTCAAGGCGTCAGGAGAGGATGTGCTTTGGTGCCAGTCACTTCTGAAGTGGCTCAAACCCCTTTGTAAGCTGACAATATCTCTTTTTAAGTTGGAGGTTAACAGGGCTTAGATCCTTTATATCTCTGACTCCAAAACCCCAGGAGCTGTCCTCAAGTCTCCCTGGGTACATTGCCAAAAACTCCATGAAGAACCATTCTTCCCAGCTGCAGCATAGAACACATTTTTTTGCATCTTGTCCTGTACTGACTGGCCCAAGGGCTACTGCACAAATTATCTCCTGTTTTATTTGTTCAAAAGCTTGTTATTTTTCAGGACACTGCTTAATATCATTCATCTTCTGGTTCACTTGATGGAAAGGTGTACAGTCTGCCTGTACTCTGGAATATGCATTCTTCAAAAAAACACAGCACCTAGGAAAGCCTGTGATTCCTTCTGGTTGGTTGGTGGGGACATAGCTGCTATTTTATTGCTTCTTGAATTTTATTTTATTCTTGTCTTTTTTTCTTTCCAAGATGATTTCAGGATTTTTCATTCAATTACTTCCCAGAGTTACAACTACAGCTGTAGATGTATTTCTTGTAGATGATGTAAGCAAGGGAAAGACTACTGTATCTTTTTTAAAATTTTGGTCAGTTTCTTATCCCTGATGTCTATAAAGAGACAGCTCAGGTTGTGTTTCACAGATCTGAAGAATTTGTTCTTTTTTCTAAGGAAAAAACTTCATAAAAATTCAGTAATATTCCACCTCTTTCAACACCTCTTGCAGAAAAAAGCCACCATATTACATGACCAGTTCTGTATTCAGGTATTCTGATTGAATGTTGTGTCATTGAAAATACTGTACAGACTGTGATTAAATCCACATATATGTAGTCTGACATTTGTTCCTCTAGAAAATATAAAATAAGTTTAGCAGTTACTAATGATCCTGGTGATCACTACTTTGAAAAGGGCAGTTTCCCTACCCCAACATGACATAATGTTGATAGAATTATTACAAAAGAGATTGCATATGATTACAATGGACACAGGAAATGTCTTTTGAGCTAATTTTGCCATGTTCTTTCCAGATTCTTCTAGATGTCTTCATAAGAAAAAATCTCTGCTTAGATGTATGTATATCTATCATCACCCAGGGATTTGATTTTTTTTTTAAATTACAGGTATTCATCTGCTAGAAAGCTATTAAATTTAAATATTTATATTGTCAGTACCTGGTAGCTGCTTAATATATATACATGGATCTGTGTCTTATTTATATGTCCAATCTTAGCAGTAGAGCTCATGTAACTGCTGAGTTATCAAATCAATGCTGCTATCAATTTGGCCTGGACCTTTCAACCAGGCCTGCTTGCACAGATTTTGGCACTTAAGATTCTCCACTGAGTCATGAATGAAGGGTATAATCTATATTTTTCTATTGTCTTGACTCTCTACGTACTTAGTGTCCTAAAAGTTTGATTAAATGAATGCATATATACATTTTATGTACTGGGAAATGAAAACTTGCTGTGCTTTAAAGACATATAAACATGAATTTCCCTGTTTATTACCAATTCATTACGGAAAGGACTGACAAATAATTGTATGCAAAAATATATTTCTGTGGAGTAGAAGATTGCATTAACAATTGTATCAAACAGATTATTTATAGTATTATGGCATTTCATTTTGTCTATAAAATTATATAAACCAATCCTTGCTATTGTATCTTTGCATGTAATGCAGTACAATGTTAAATGGCCTCATACCATTTCAGTTGAAAACATTAATTTTTCAATGTCAGCTTTATCTTTAGGGACTACCTTTAATTTGTGTTTGCCGATTTCAGCCAGTATAATTCAGAAGATTTACAAATTCACTTTCATGTGTACACACACTTAATTTTAATGGTGAGCTAAGTTACAGCAAGATACAGAATATATCTTGCTGTAATATCTTGCTATATAATATATAGAAATGAGTGGAGGGAATAAAAAAATTGTTCAATGATTATATGCTTGCAATAATACTCTTTTTAGTAAAATACCATAGGAAAAAAATGAAAACAAATTATAGTCTTTTGATTATACTTAATATAAAAAAAAAAAAGAGGTATTTGTTGGTGAGATATTTAACTCATCAGAGATGGAGGCAATGGTAACCTCAGGAGAATGATAGTGTCCATTCAATTGGCAGCTGTAGGATTGGCAATGGAGGAATAATATTTTCTTATAACTTCAATCAAGACCTCTAGGGTGATGAAAAAGACTTGTGATTCGAGGGGTATGAGAGACCAAGATGGTGAAAGGGACTACAAAGATAAATGCTTCAAGAGGAAATTTGGTGACAGCAATGATGTTTGGAGGAAGGAAGAAGGAATTATTCTTACACTGAAAGGAAACCTGAGTAATGCTGTGTTGTTCCTACAAGTCAGTCTGAAACCACTGAACTCACAGGATCTGATGAAAAAGTTTTTGAGGTGTTCAAGGCCAGGTTGAATAGGACACTGAACAACCTGATCTGGTGGGTGGCATTCCTGCCCATGACAGAGGGGTTGGAACTAGATGATATTTATGGTTCTTTCCAATTCAAACCATTCTGTGATTCTACGATTCTACAGAAATATATTCCTGCATATTTAACAAAATGTTTTCACAATGTGCTAGCAGTAATATAATTTATTAATGCTCTATGCTATGTGCATACAATAAATATATTGTAAGAATCAGATCTCATTAAATTAAACCTTCAAATCTAGTAACCGAAAGACGTAAAGGAGGACTGAAGCTAAATTATTTAAAATGCTTTATCAGAAAAATATTCAAACTGTAGCTTTCTGTGATTTTAGGAATATTACATTTTATGAAAACCATTTTTATGATGGTTAAATGCAGACCTTATTGTATCTCTGTATTACACAAAGGGCTGCAGAAACAGGTTCTTCCACATTTACCAATCATCACAAAATGCCTGATTTTCCATATATGTATTATTTACTAAACACGGAAAAATTATAATAATTTCATCAGGATTATAAATTGAATAGTGTTATGCATTATGACATAGAAGCACAGAATCACAGAATATGCTGAGTTGGAAGGAACTCACAAGGATCATCGAAGTCCAACTCCTGTTCCTGCACAGGACAGCCCCAAGAGTCACACCCTGTGCCTGAGAGCATTCTCCAAACACTTCTTGAAGTTTGTCAGGCTTGGTGCTGTGATCACTTCCCTGGGAACCTGTTCCAGTGCCCAGCCACTCTCTGGGTGAAGAACCTTTTTCTAATATCCACCCTAAACCTTCCCTGACACAGCTTCAGGCCAATCCCTTGGGTCCTGTCACTGTCACCACAGAGCAGAGATCAGTGCCTGTCCCTCCTCTTCCCCTCCTGAGGAAGTTGTACCTGCACTGAGGTCTCCCCTCAGTCTCCTCCAGGCTGAACAGACCAAGTGCCCTCAGCTGCTCCTCACACGGCTTCCCCTCAAGGCCCTTCCCCATCTTTGTGCCCTCCTTTGGACACTCTCTAATAGTTTAATGTCTGTCTTACATTGTGGTGCCCAAAACTGCCCCCAGCACTGGAGGTGAGGCTGCCCCAGCTCAGAGCAGAGCAGGACAATCCCCTCCCTTGCCCGGCTGTGATGCTGCACCTGATGTCCCCAGGACAGGGTGGCCCCTCCTGGCTGCCAGGGCACTGCTGGCTCATGGTCAACTTTCTGTCAACCAGGTCCCTCAGATTCCTTTCTACAGCACTGCTTTCCAGCATCTCATTCTCCAGTCTGTACATTCATCCAGGGTTGCCCATCCCGAGTGCAGAATCTGGCACTTTCCCTTGTTGAACCTTGCATGGCTGGTTATTGTCCAGCCCTCTAACTAGAGGTCTCTCTGCAGGGTCTTCCTGCCTTTAAGGGAATTAACAGCTCCTCCCAGCTATGTATCTTCTGCAAACTTGCTTAGTATCCCTTCAAGTCCATTTATGGAGGTGTTGAAGAGCACAGAGCCCAAGATGGAGCCCTGTGGAACCCCAGTAGTGACAGTTTGCCAGTCTGATGTCACCCCATTCTACACAATCCTTTGCACCTGACCCCTGAGCCAGTTACTTACCCATGTCACAAAATGTTTATCCAGGTGAATGCTGGACATTTTGTCCAGAAGGATCCTGTGAGAGACATGATAAGGAAGCAATCTTTGCAGAGAGAAAATCAGAAGTATATATTGTTTAACTTAAATTTATCTATGGGTATTTTAAACAAATTGAAAAACAGAAGACAGCAACAGTTGAATTAAAAGCCCAAAACATTTCTTTCCTAAAAAGTCTTCCTTTAATTTTTATGAACAAGAATCTGCAGGCACCAGCTAAAACCCCAGGCACTGGATGCCATGTTGCAGAGAGGTTCAAGGAAAGTTTCCTTGTCACTTGACAACTGCTGTCTATTTAATCTTTATATAGTGGTTAAAGCATGGATATTTTGTGTTTTCTTTTTGTTTTGTTCACCCTGGACTCATCTTCTTGGTGATATACCAGACAAGCATGTATGACAAATTCTTTCTTCTCATGGCCTTCCCAATATCCTAGGTAAAGGATACTGGTTGATCATCAACTTAAAGTATATCACTACAAAGAAGTATTGCAAAATTATTTTTTATTACAAAATTTGAGTGACTTCATGCATAACATATCCTACTCATAACTCACACTGACAGAAAGTCCCCTATTTACTCACCTGATCTTTTCTGTACATATCATAGCTTTTAATGTTTGAAAAGGGACATGAGAAATCCAGTCCTATGAAATTCTGTTAATGGTTTTTGAAGAAAAAGGGATTTCTTACTCTGGCATGAACAGGATAAATAAACCTTGCATTACTTTGAATGTAACTGGTTTCTCTAAGAGGAACTTAGTAAAAGAAAAATAACTATCTGAAAGCCACTGTTTGCAGCCTGTCACGATCTGCCAACACAGGGCTGGGGTCGTGATGGTTCATTTTTGGATCTCAGAGGTGCAAACAGGCAATCAGCAGGGGACAAATCAGTTTAATCACAGCAATGCATTTTTATTGAATACCAACAGCTCAATTGCGATAGAAGGGGAGAGATATAGGAAAAGGAGAATAGAGAGAGAAAAGAGAGGAATGGGGAAATAGCTACCAACAGACGAGACGGGCGTCCTCGTGGTCCAGCCAATGGACGGGTCTTCATCCCTGGGGAGATCTCAAGGGTCTTCTCCAAAGGGTTGCTCTTTTATAGTCCTTTTCCAAAGCGAGTGGCTTCTGGCCAGGAGGTGGGGAGATTTATGGGCCATTGTGGGGGTTGCTTCACGAAACAGGTGTACAGAACCTGCCGCTCCAGCAAGTGCCTGCTTGAGAGCAGTGTACCATGAAGCACAGCGAGTACCTGCACACAGTCCCTTGGCAAGCATCCACCTCGGCCAGGCCAGAAAACCATTGTCCAGTCAGCCCGGGTGGGAGTCCTGGGGTCTTCCTGCGACGGTCGTGAGGCAAATGAGGGAAACTTCAGACCAACTCTTACACAGCCTCAACAAGGGATCGTTCCTATAGGACCTTTATTTTGCTGGTATATATTCTTCTAATCTCCTGGAACAGTTCTTACAAACACTGGACAATATAGTAGTCAGCAACAGGCATAAATCAACAGGAATTGCTCAGTATTTGTCTAAAGTGTTCCAAAGCCAATTATTCTTCATGAATTACTTGTGCTAAGGTCTGAGCACCAGCCTTATGATCTGCCAAAGCCATATATTGCATTTTAACCCTCCCAAGTTTTATATGAAATGAAAAATAGAATACAAATTTTGATTTTTAAGCCTGACTAGTTCTTTGATATATATGATATCAAAAAGTCACTAAAAAGTCAAAATCTGAAAAAAGTTAACAGATATATGGATATCTGAAACAGGTAGACTCTAGCACTTGCTAACTTACAGTGAATTTTGAAGTTTTAGAAGTGATTGAGGGAAATATATTTGTTTGGAATTCAATAGAAAAAACTTTGGTAACTGAGTGATTTGGAATTTCCTTCTACTGAACCACCTATTTCTTCATAAAATAGTTTTTTCTCTCTAGAAAGAAGTTCTATAAATGATGTCTGTCTACTTTAAAGACTTTCACAGTTTCACATATCTAAAATGTACAAAAGATTTTCACACTCTGAGGAATATGCATTTCAATGGGATGCAATGGTGATTTAACACCCCAAACTTTATAGATGTTACAGAAGAAAAAAAGTACAAATCTAAATATGCAGGCAAAGGAATAAGAAATTCCATACAGTAAATACAAGCACTTTGTTGCAGAGAAATATCATAGAGGAAACTCTTGAAAGAACCAGAATATTTAAGATAAATCCCATTGCTTACTACATCAGCAAGGCTTCCAGTTGTAAGCAATTATATTGTACCAGTTCCCCATACAGGCCACTGAGAGACACCATTTTTGATGGCTATCCATTTGGATATTGAGCCATCAACTGCTACTCTTTGGACATGGTTATCCAGACAATTTCTTCTCCAATGAATAGTCCATCCATCAAACCCATTTCCCTCCAATTTAGCAACTCAGATGTTGTGTGGGAATCACGTCAAAGGCCTTGCAGAAAGCAAGGTAGGTGACATCAGATGCTTAATGACCAATGCAGTTACTGCATCATAGAAGGACTATCAGATTAGTCAGGCTCTATTTGCCTTTTTTGTAGCCATGTTGGGTATTTCTAATCACTTTCCTGTCCCACTCATGCTTTGACATACTTCCAGGAGGATCTTTTCCATGTTCTTATCTGGCAAAGAGGTGAGTCTGACTGGTCAGTAGTATTCAGGGTCCTCCTTTCCTCCTTTTTTAAAAATGGGCATGATATTTCTCTTTTTTTCCTGGTGACTTTCCTGACTGCTGTTTTGAATACAGTGGTGAGCAATGTAGCAACTGTATCAGCCAGTTCGCTCAAGACCTTGGGATACATCTCTTCAGACCTTATGGACTTGTGCATGTACAGGTTCCTCAGAAAAACAGATAAAATAAATTAAATATGGATGAAAAAATGCACAAATGAAATACAGTTACAGATAAAATAAATATACTTACTAAAATAAATAAACCATTTAAGAATGATTTTTAATATCTTTAGTAAATGAATGTGCTGATTTAAAAATAAGAGCAGTATTGTTGAAAATATGTATTTCAGGCCCATATTATACCATGAAATAGCCTTGTTTTGGAAATTTTTGAATACATAGATCTTGCAGAGGCTGCCAGTTATATAAGAAACTAAAAAAAAATTCAATCAAGCTTGTAGAATCTATGGAATTTCTTTGAAAATTAGAGTTGTTTAGATTCTTGTTTATGGGTTAAATTTTGTTCAGACTCTTTCTTTTGACCTTAGTGCCATGTTTGAGACCCCACTGAAATTTAGTGGCCTAGAGAAGAGTGGCATTCATGGTCTGATCCATCCATGACATTCTGCTACTGTCTATGTGTCAAATTTAATGGCTTGTGACAGGTCAATTAAAGTTAAGGAACTCAAGGTTTGTATGACAGATTGGTTGTTTATGAAGTGAATTTATATGTGTACATAATGTAATAATTTGCATAGTTAATTTATTGTTGTTGTGAGTATTACATTTGCTTGTGTAAATTATACCAGTTTGCTGTTCAGATAAAAATGGATATTGATGGATTTGTTTTGACTATGCACAGGTTGGCTTTGACTAAAAATCCATCAAGATGCAATTCCTAGCTGTCTGGTGTCAGATGGCAGAGTACATCTGCACATTGTGTCTGAGGACCAAAGTCAGTGAAAGCAGGCAAAGCTGCTCAGGTCTTGGTACTAGCAGAGTTCAAATTTCTGTTCTCTGCTTGGGAAGAATGAGTCAGAGAGAGGTTAGACTGACTGCCTCCAGAGCTCAGTGCTCAGGGTTCTCACCAATAGATGTTGGTCAGTTAGTATGGGCATATATTCATTCAAGTTTTATAAATACATATCTCAGATAAAAGAGTTTCCTCAGAGAAAGCTTAAAGAAGTCTAGGCCAAAACACTGATGTTTAGTGCAATTTCCTGGAATGTGGGAAATTGAAATTTAAGTGTGTTTTACAAAAGATAATTTTAAAATAACCGTTTTTGTTCTGTAGCCATCATAATCACTACATCATGGGACAAACAGAGTAATGCATCTTGACATTTTGTTTTCTTTCTTTTATTCCTGTCGTATAGCTATCTAAGTTTATGTTTTTAATGTTGATATGGGTTTATCTCTTTTACTAAATTAGGCTTCTGTGGTCCTTTTAGGTGTACTTTTCAGTATTTATATTTAGATATCTTAGATAATTCTTTATTGAACTTAGTCCAGGTATTTATGAATTATTTCCTGAGCCTATATGAACTTCTGATAGACCTATAAATCTCTTGTGAAACAAAGGAGAGATTATGAAGGGTAGTTTTGGAAAAACAGGTAGAAAAGTTAGTAGATTTTTAATGATGTTGGTTTACAATTGGTTTAAGCTAAATTAACTCTGCCTGCTGGTGAAAGGGACTCTTAACTGTTCTCATCCTTGTATCAGCACTTTCAATCGGGTGAGTCAGATCATTTATCTTTGGTGTTGGTTATTGTTTTCCCCCATGATTAGTTTCCACTTATAGATAATCTTGATTTGCTGTAGGGCCTCATGGTGCTGGCGTTGGCTGAAGGGAGGCAGCAAAACCTGTAGTTGAGAAAGGTAAGAATGTTATTTTGGAAAAAAGACAACTTTACTTTGGCTGAAACAGATCATGAATTAGTACTTAAGGATGTACACAGGACTTGTCTTTCATGCCCAAATAACTCTCTAGCTAAGCCCAAAATTCTAATCTGTGTACAAGAAGATTATATCCTGTTCACTTGAGACACAATTTAATGTTCCCAAGTGTTTGTTATTCCTTTATTATGCAGGTGTAATGAAATATACATTGGTCACCACCTTGAGGATACTCAGAGAATGAAGCAATATAATGTGTGGATCATGCTTGTTAACTGCAGCTTTCATGTTGTGACTACATCACATCACTTTCTGAAAAGTAACGGCTTTCAAAAAGCTTCTGCAGGCTATTGCAGGGTCTTTGTATTAACCTATAATATACCTATTATGTCTCAGCTCCTTTATTTTGCTCATTCTGTCATGAACATAATCTTGCACACTATGCCAGTGGCAACTTCTGAGCTGGTGTTTCTTTTTTGAAGTGGGTGGCAATTACTGACAGAATGTAATCTGTTGGATTTCATTCCTTACTGTGACTCATTAAAGCATACTTTACCTTCTGTGAATGCTAGAAAGGCTAACTCTTCCCCCACATGCCCTTTAAGAAAACTTAAATATTTTCTAGTGACTATATGGCAAGTAATGCAAGGTAAACAGCCATTTTGAACTCATCTTGCTGTACATTTTAATTAATGAGATTGTGCCAGACAGGTGAGCGTCTGGAAAAATTAGCACATGCATGAAAAAACACATAGTCTATTTGCTTTAAGATTAAGAAAAAACAATTAGATTTGGCTCATATTTTTCTGTAATAAAAAGAAAAATATATTATATATGTTTAAATATAAGCTTGTTTGCTTTCCNACAACTAAAGCAGTCTATTGCACTTCAGGCAAATTAAATGCTAAGTACTGCAAAGTGACAGATTTCAAAATGGCACCTTCAAAAGGCTACAATCAATTTTATGGATTCTTTAACTTTGCCAAACATGAAAAATAATTATATAATTTTTTAAAATCCTGTAGATTTTAATAAGCTGTCACTAATCTTCTGTTTTTAAAAGCTGATCTGTTTAAATGAAATAACTAAACATAAAAATACTTTCAAAATTAATGAAAAAACATGGTTGTTTCATACTGAATGTGGGGTTTGCAGCATTACATGGCAGCAGCTTTTCACGGAACTTTCTTATTATAATTATTATGATGATGATTATTATTATTATTTATAAAACATTTGACCAACTAAAGAAAAAATAAATGTACAGAAATACATAGCAAGTATATAAATAACCATTCAATGAAGAGTCTATAAGATTTAATCCTGGGACCAGTGTAATTTTCTCATTACACTTGCTAAATATTATAAACACGCCCTAAGCTCAAAAGCACAGACTTGTTCAAATGGACCATATGGTATTTCTGTAAAATAACAACAAAATAGCACCTAGCAACAATGTTCCTAAATTGTATTTAAGATTAGGAAAGAATTTAGAGAAGCATGGAGAAATGTGTATAAATACCTGATTGGAGGGTAAAGAAGGTGGAGACAAACTCTTCTCACTGGTATTCAGTGACAGGACAAGAGTTGATGGGCACAAGCTGAAACACAAGAACGTCCATTTAAATGCAGAGGGCACTTTTTCACTGTAAGATTGATTGAGCAATGGAACAGGTTGCTCAGGAACATGCCACTGAGTCCTCATCCTTGGAGATATTCAAAATCCAGCTGAACATGTTCCTGAGCAAGCTGCTCTAGGATTTTCAGCATGAGGGTATTAAACTACAGTGTCCATAGAACTTCTTGAGTTTCCACTAGTCTGTGATGCTGTGCATTTTTTCGCTCTGCCTCTGTGAAGAGAAATTATGTGGCTGTCATTCAAAACAGGTGCAGAAGTTTTCACTGAAGGATTTAGGGAGCGACTTTCCGAAGCATGAATTGTTTCCACTTTTCACCATTTACCTCACCGATGCACAGCTAAATACATTAAGGAAATACATGCAATTATAGTCACAAACCCATCCACTGATGCCAGCAGCTCTGCAGTGTAACTTTCTCATGTTCATTAACATAACACTAATTTAATTGATTTTGTACATGACTGAATTCCTTTTTTTCCACTTTAAATATCATTCTTTTAATAGCCTTGTTCTATCATGACTTTAGTAAAGGAAACAAAGGAATATCCAACTGCGTTGCCCATAATGAGCATCATGAAATGTCACAGCATGTTTTAACAGAGAGATATTCTACTGCAATAACAACAGATATTCTAAAATCACGTTTTTTAAATTTAAGATTAAATATATATTAAAAAAGAAAGTAACGACAACAAAAACAAAACAAAAAAAAAAGTCCCTAAAAATGTCAGGCAATTTCAGGGAATTCTCAAAAGGCTGCTGGGCAAATATAGAGGAAAAAAGGTCCCTGTGATGTTAACGATCCACTAAGTGCTGAAGGTGAGAAAACCTTCTGGTGAAATATAACCACATTTCTGCCTTTTATAGAATTCTCCTACTGATCTCAGTGGTCATTGTCAGAGATATTATATTGTTCCCTATGGACATAACATTGAATGTGCTCCAGTCTTTATATCTCCTATAACTTATATATCATTTTAAGCCAAATAGCTTATGCCTTGTATTGATAAATAAAGTCTTAAATATCTACTCTTTCTTTAGAGTACTCTGTTCAACTATTTTCCAAACATTTAGCTTTCATTTCCTGGGTCTGAACTTAGTATTTGCTGGATGCAAGTTCTTAATATACTAGCTTACTGGCAAAAATAATTAAATTAATATAATGTTTTCTTAAGACCTCTGCCAGCAATATTTTATGATCCTAAAGATTAAAAGGCTGGTTGGGTATGTGTAGAGGCTCTGAAAGTCCATATAGTTTCACACCTTCCTGATGGCAGAATGAACATACATAGGTCCCCAGCTGTAATGGATTCCTCATCTATAAAATAATTTGAAATGTCGACATGGTAGTGAATAAGAAGCTTATCACTATCATTTATGTTCATATTTGTAAAATAAAAGTGCACCTAGAAATCTTCCAAGGGAAGAGCACAGCACAGTACAGCACAGGAGCCATTCCTGAATAAAACATTGAATTTGCATTATTTTGTACTCCTAAGAGGAATTAGCACTCTTAACTATCCAGATAAATAAAAGTATGGAAAAAATTATTTANGCTGTGACACTGAACATGCAGTTTCTGCCCTCCTGAAATAGCAACTAAGGGCAAAAATTTTGAGACTATTGCAAATATAAATCTAGAGTTTTTTAAGCACATAAAACTGCTTGTTCCTGAATTACTCTTTTTCTCAGGACAACTTTATTCTGTGGCTGAGTTAATTTTTGTTTCTTGAAGTCAGTCATAAGAATGTAATTATATATAACTGTAGGAAAAAAAAAAGTTTAAGTGATATAAGATTTTTTTATCTGATTTGGAGATTAGATTTCATATGGTCTATAATTTGTCAAGAGTAAAAAGGAGACTAATTACAATCACAGAATTGAAACTGTGATAGTAAAAGTAAGAGACAGAAAATAAAGTGTAATTCAGCTCTAAAGGACTATTCCTGAGATGCCAGCATACAACTTTTATCTTCTCCAATAAATTTTCTGTGTACAGAGTAAGATAAACTATTATCCCTAATGATTAATTTCTTACTATAGTCCACAGATTAAAAGACATGAAAGAGGAGATGGGATGGATTAATCATTCTGTCTGGTTAGTAAAAATTTTATGTGTATTTGCATATCTAAATATATGATCCCATCACTGTAAGACTGTGTCAAAATCTTCTATTTTAGCTCACATAGGTAGCTGTTACCAGAAACCTGAAAATTCAAGGTGAATTGTGAGGAAGGTCAAGTTTGATTAGACAGACTTTCAATTCCAAGTACTTCATATGTCCTTAATTCACCAAATCCACTCAAATAATGCTATAAACAAGGCTGTTTCAAGGATCTGCTAGTCTTCTGCACTATCCGTATGAAAAAGTATGCCATAAAATTCTTGGAGTAATGCTCTGTGAGTGTGGGCTATCTAGTTCTGTCTTTAATTTTTCCCACAGAGTTTACTGATTAACCAAAAATGGCATATTAAAGGATTAATTAATATTAGAAATTGTAGCTCTGTAGCCCAAGAAATATACCATCGATATGAGTATTAAAAGATACAGGCTTTTACCACCATTGAAGCCTGAAGAATGCTGTAGACTTGGTGTGGGCTGAGTTTAGGTTGTTTAAGCTGTCATAATAACTGCTTAACTATTGGGTAATGACTGAGTGTCTTGGGAGTTTGGTTATGTTCATGAATATGATATATGATAAATGCTTAACAAATCTGTGCAGGGGATTGGTGAAGAAAGAGCAAGTATGACTGCATTAGCAAATATATGAAAGTCACACTAAGCAGATCAAAGACAGAGAAGGAAGGAATCTCCCTCCATCAAACCTGCTGTTGTCTCTCAGTGAAGAACATCTGTCGTTACCAACTCTTTGGAGCCCCTGGTATCCATCTAGAGTAAGGTGGGTACCACCAGCCTCAGCACGCAGGCAGTGTAAGACTGAAGACAGCACCAGAGAAAAAAGGGTAAATAGAAGCAAAGGTTTTTTTGTGTCTATGACAGTGATAAATTTTGCTGAAAGGGACATTAGTTCATTCATTATGCAGTTAGCATTAGTTTTACAGTAAGTTTATTGATACTCATGTGAGACCATCCTTTTTTACCCATAGTATAATTTTGAATGCAATATTATAGGTAGGTAATATAAGCACTATGTCAATGCTGAATGTTGTCATTTGACACACTGGATTACCTCAGGTAAATTCTTTACCTAATAAGATTTTATTTATGAGTCTGTTGGCATTATTTTTCCTTTTGATCTAGAGCTATATTAAAAGATTATAACTAAACAGTCAGAAACATTTTTATGTAGACATATAACAGTGGTAATGCCCTAACCCCCAAGACCTCCTCCTTAAAACATAACTCTTGTGTAAATGGCATACTAGTCTTTTCTTTGTATCTGTTAGTATATTAATATTTTCTTTTATTATATTAGTCACCTTTTTGGATAATTTTCCTGTATTATCCTGATTCACCTTTGTCTTTGTGTATATGGTCAAAAAATGTTACACAAAGGTAAACAATTTATACTGGATATATCCCTGAATTTGTATGCACTTTGTTAAACACATTCACTGGAATGTGTTTAACACATATTCACTCACAAATAAGTTTTACTTAATATTAACCCCAGTTATTTTTCTTTTAGTTCAGTATAAACCAGTGCTTGTCTTTAAGTACTGCGTTTAATGTAAGGTTTGCTATTTAGCAAGAGTTACTGCAATTATTTAAATACATTTATAATGTGGTCTGTGGTTCCATTGTGCCTGTGTATTACATGTATTTTTATTGCATGGCTTTGATTCTAATCCACATTTGGAATGTTTTTCATATGACTGTAGGGTCACAGGGATTGAAAGAAAATGATAGAAACCCTACAGCTTAGTGGTTGGTTGATTTTTTTTCTTCTCAAGTTTAGTAAAAAACTTATTCGGATTGGTTTGGAGCTCTTTGTGAATAATTAAAGCTTACTGATCTTGTTCTCTTCTATTTTGCACTCTCCAAGGGTGCTTTATGCTTACTTTTGTAATTGACAAGGTGACTATGTTTAATTAACAAGGTTCTTTGATTCTGTTAGTCTTACAATTTAAAGTTAGAAATATGTTTGCTTCTCTTTGGAGACTCAACATTTAGTGTCAAATTAATGAAGACTAAAGACCTACTGATAACAATAATTATTGCTTATTTAGGAACATTTGCAAGTAAGTAATCTCTAAATTATTGTTCCAATTTCAGCCCAGCATGCGAGGGGGCAGAGCCTGGAGCCATGTGGGCGTGTCTAGGTTGTTATTCTACACCACAAGCATCATTCCTGGGATGCAGAAGTAGGGCATTCCTGCTTCTGAGAAGAAGCGGTCTGCAGCCACTCTGTCCTTTTCCAGGGAGCAAGCAGTGAATGGAGCAGTGGGGTAATGCTGGTTCTGACTGAAGGTCTGCAATTGTTTTTCATTGTCTCAGGCTTGGGGAAAAATCCTGATGCACAGAGGGTCCAGGGGCCATTTTGTTCTTTGTCTCTCTGGTGGGCTGTGGTCACATCAGGTCAGACTTGGTGAGCATTTTGCATGTAATCACTCTCTTTTATACACTGTTGTTATTTACATTGTTGCTGTTATTGTTTGCTTTCTTATCTCATTGCTGTTTCTAGTAAATTGTTATCTCAAGCCATAATATCTCTGCCTCATAATAGCTCCACCTATTGCCTCTCTTGCCTGAAGGGGTAGAAGGAGGGCTTAATTTCCAGCTGGGCATTTTTCCATAACTTGTTACTTTATAGACTTTTTTTTAATAGGTGCTTTTAGCACTCAGAGAATTCAGTTTTTATTTCTTCTTCAAGTCAGTATATCATTTCAGAAGTGAAAATAAAACATTGGTATTTTTTGTAAAAATTCTTTACAATTTCAAATTTCAAATTTCCATTTATATAAAATTTCTGGGAAAGAAATAATAATTTCATATGTGTTTGAACTCGGTTTTTGTATCCAAGGTCAGCTTTTATGTATTATGGTGCTTTAGTCTTAAAATTACAGTTATTTGCCACTATGTTAATGGTTCCTGTTTCTTGGGAGAATTAGGAAGTAAACAAAGTGGATAACTGCAATTTTTCTACTGCTCTTAGTTTTCCAGGGCTTCAGGTAGTGAAAATAGATTACAGTCTTGCATACATTGCTCTGGCCTTTGTTTTCAGCACAGAAACTGAAATACTGAAATTTACTGACTCTTAAGCAGAAAGAGAGAAAACAATTTAACAGTATATGTATATTGAGAAGGAAAACAAAACTAGACACTGGAGAAGAAGTAAAAAAAAAAGAGAACTCTAGTTGTGGCTACCTGATACAGCTCATATTACACTGATAATGTTTGTTAAGAAATAGAATAAAAGGTATCTAGAAGTTGAATTCTGACGTAACACAAAATCTGACAGACTGCACTAGAGACACTGGATATAAAGAAAAAATGCAAATTATTTTGCAGGTCTCTTTTAAAGAGGTAGAGACAATAGAGACTAAAGGAAACAAAGGAAAGAAATAGAATTCTGGTACTTAAGAAAAGAATGGAAACAAAGAGGAGAAAGCAAAAGAAATGGACATGGATAATATGAAACAGTAAGTGTGAATCATGGAATCGTTTATTTTGAAAGAGATCCTTGAGGTTGTTGAATGCAACTGTTGGGCTAACATTACCGAGTCCAAATGCCCCTAAATGCCACATCTGTGTCTTTTAAATACTCCCAGGGATGGAGACTCATCCTTTTCCTTGGGCAGCCTGTTCCAATCTAGGACAGCCCTTTCAGGAAAGAAGTTTTTTCTTGATCTTATACAATAAATCTTGTGGGAAAGAAAAATGAAGTGAATTATGTATGTTAACTTTCAGATGAACATATTCCACTGGGTTTGGTTAGTTCCTAATTTTTGATAAAACTCATCCATATTAGCTGAAAAAATTAATCTGATTTATAGTTAACTATTCCTAACAAATGTGTTACAGGACATACAGAAAGATAGAGAAGTGGGGAAGGTGAGAAATTCCATGTTTTAATTGCTACACAAGCATCTATTAGTAGTTTTTATATCTCTCACTATCGTTTTAGAGACTTTTTTAGTAAGCATTTTTACTATACCACAGAATCTTGTTTTTCTTTTCTTCATTTCAGAGACAGAAAGGGTAACATCAGCTCCTCTGCAGCTTAAGAAGAGAGAGTGACTCAGCAAATGGAAGGATCTAGGATGGGATAATTTATGCTATATCACACAGGAGTTACACATTTAAGTATGGACTGGAACTTGGGATTTCTTAGCTCTGTATTATAGTGCAGATTACTGGACCATTTTTGGTTTCTAATATATCTTTTGATGAAGCGTATCTGAGTCAATGTGTTCACTATTTAAGATATATATTTAGAGTGTTTCACCAGCCATGGTTGAAAATGATCCATGTAGAGCATCAAAGAAGTGCTAGTCAAGAAGCACAGCAGAAGTGAGCTGTAAAGTCAGTCTTTGGTGGTTGATTTTCAACTTAGATGCACAATGGAATAGTTTCTTGAATCAGGATTTAAATATTTTAATTTTTAATAAAGCTGAAATTTTAAAATTTTTGTTAAGAGGGCAAAGATGTCTTTTGAAATGATTGGCAGAAAAGTAAAAAATCAAAAATCATTAATTCAAAAATAATTTTGAAATAATTAACAGAAATTAAAAAATAAAAAAAAGGAGTGGACAATGCTCCTTGGCTAACAGTATATCACTGAACTTTGATTGAGAGGTAATTTGAATTATTTAATGACAGAATATTTTGATTTTTATTCTTCACCTTTTTTTAAAATTTTGCAATTGTATTAGTGAGCACGTTCTGTGCATACTTAACTGTCTTCTCCCTAAATAATTAGAAGTTTGATTATGATATATAATATATTGGAGGCTAGATTTGAAACTGAAGTAGCAGTAAATAATATAATACATTTTTTTATCTTTTCTCTGTGTTTCTAAAAATACTTAATTAAAGATCAAGCTTAGTGGACTGGAATAATTTTTATTATTGTCTGGGGAAGGTATCCCTTTATAGGATAGCATGAAAGATGTCTTCTAAAGTTTGATTTAATAATTATTAAGTTTTGCTTCTAAATTTTTTTTTTCTATTTTCTCTTCATGATTGGCAATAGTTGTAAGCATAACTAAAAGTAGAATGATCATTTCAAATCCTAGTGATAATATAGTAAGTTAGATAGGGTTTTTTTATAAAATCAAGCTATTTTTTTTTCCAGGTGCCGTTGTGACCTGGTTGAGATATTCTGCAAGCTTCTTTGAATTTCTGCCCAATGTTTCATCTGTATGCTTAAAAACAGAAAACTCACACAATTTTTCAAACTTTGTGTTTACATATTTCGTTTAAGGACATTTTTTTTTCAGCCTACCATAAAGATTTTGTTCCTACCCAGTGTCTTTTAGAGCACAAATTTAATTTTATGTTACCCACTATTGCTAAGTGTATGAATTGTAATACTTGGAAATTTAAGTTCTGGACTCAAATGTGGCAGGCAGACAGCTATGGACAGGGCTGTAAAAGTGAAGCAGTAAATTACAAGAGAAAATTCTATCTTTCCCAAAGGAAAATGATGCTGAAATTTACTTTGTAATGTATATTTGAACACCAAAGGAAGTTATTGACTTTGCTGGTCACTTTTCATTGAGCTAATACTACTGTAAATGCATTGATTCCAGGAGAGCTAATTCTGATAAGCATAATTTTACAAAAGATAGTAAAACAGCAATTTTACCAAGTCAATGAACTAATGCTGTGAAAATGCTTCCTTATAATCTGATTTTTATTCTACAGTTTCAGCCTCTGTCTTAGCTGTTTCATTCATTCCTCTTTTCTTCGGTTTTTTGGAAGTCAGAAGTCTTCCACTTAATAATTAGAGACTATTACATCAGTCTTTTACTCCTACTAGGTGAAGTGACACTCAGAAGAGTGAACTTCTTTAGTTGTATAAATCACTGCTCACAAATACTCAAGCAATGATTTGCTACCTGGTTTTGCTGTATGCACATTAGGGAAGATATAGTATAATGTTAATATTTTTGATTTCCACTTGATTTATTTTCAGTTTTCTTGAATTATTATTTCATTTTACCTTTCCAATCCCACTGAATACTGGTTTTTCAGTCTAGAAGAATGACTTCTATACCAGATTTCTGTTTGCTCTAGAACCGGCAAATTTGGGTTAAAAGCTCTTAATTAGTTCTCTCATGTCTGATATTTAACCTCTGTATGCAGTTAATGACTTCTTGTCCTTCTAATAATAGTTTTTTTTTTCCCCTAGAGTTCTTGGCCAGTAGCAATGACATCTCTCATTCTTTGTGATCCTGGTGAAGGAGGAAATGGTTCTGTATACTACCATAGAAAATCATTCAAAGTCTTTTATTCTCTCCTTTTAGAGGGCTCTTCAGAGAGAATATAATTTTCTCCATCCTTGTTGGTTTTCCTTGCTGAGTGCAGCCCAGGCTCAGCAGGTCCAAGCAGCAGACTGGAGTGGGGGCCAGGAGCAGTGGGGGCTCCTCAGGGGTCTCTCAAGGGTCCATCAGTAACTCCAGCCAGGAAGAGGGCAGCCAGGGGCACCAGGGCTGGCTTGGGAATCCAGCACATCTCTGGGGATGGGGACACGCTGGGATTTTGGCTCACAGGCTGACTGGGATGTGGTGGGGCTGTAGCTGAAGTTGGGCCACGTATTTCAGTGTTTGCCAATGTTCTTCATAAATAAATTTAATGTTCTGGAAGACAAATGAAAAAAGTTGTTCATAACAATTAGTCTACATAAACACATTAGGAATGTTTTCTGTATCCTTTTTGTGTTCAATAATTGTCACGCTTGGACAGTTGTGCTCTTTGGTAAAATATTTTTATATAACATCATAAGACCATGTTCAAAAGATTTTGTGTGGAGGTTTTCATAAATGAAGGACATTTCTGCTTAGAAATTTCTGAAATAGAAATTTCATCATGCCATCCTGCTTATGGAACCTGTGGACATGGGTCCATTTGGGCATCAAAGTAAGGACTGAAGATCATTGAAATTTTTTACTAAATTAATGTTCTGTTCAATCCAAACAACTCAGTACATTTAGTTCTAATAAAACACTTTTTGTAAGTTGCTTTCAAAGGCCAACAGCTTCTAGGTTTTTGTTGTTGTTGTTTGTTGTTTTGTTTTGTTTTGTTTTGTTTTAATGAAGAAACCCTGAACCCAGTAGTCATGTTCCACAAATCTGGCCATATAAAAGCAAATCTTGTAGTACAAACTACAAAAAAGTCTGTCTGGCTTTGTTCTGCCACCTTACAAAGTGACAGGTTGTGAAGTGAAGAATTGTATCTTACAGGAGAGAGCCTATCCTGAAGCAGCTTAGAAGGAGAAGGGGGAATAAAGAGAGAGTGTGTTATAAACTCATTGCAATCCCCATTGCCCATCCACCATTTAAGGGAAGGAAGCAGAAGAGATGGGAATAAGGATGAGCTTAGGAAGATGGGAAGGGTGGGAGGAAAGATCTGCGGCTTTGGGGGTTTGTTATTTCTCATCATCCTACTCCGTTTATTTGGCAAGAAATTGCATAGATTTCCCCAAGTAGAATCTGTTTAACCTGTGATTGTAATTTCTGTGTGATCACCGTGTCCTAATCTCAACCAAAAATTTTTTTGTCATATTTTCTCTCTGTGTCATGTTGAGGAAGGTGAGCAATTAGTTTGGTGGGCACCTGGCAACTTGTCAAGGTCAACACACTACAGCTATGAATTTGTTCTAATTTTTAGGCTTATCAGTAAAGACGATAATTTAAAAAACATAAGAACTTTTTACTCATAGCTAAAAAAATAATGGTAACTTTTTTCTGGCAACTTCTATGCTACATGAAACCATGACTTTACCCTTAAGCTTAAATTGAAGGTATTCTATCCAAATAAACAGCAGAAAAAAGACTTCTTGGAACCATTGTGAAGGCCACTTAATGAATAATTTAAGAGTTGTTAAAAGAAGAAAGAAATCCTAACTTTTTGTCTGTCAGTTGAGTGAAACATAATTCATACACTTTCTGAAACTGTTATTGCTGAAAGAACAAAGCATGACAGTTCACAGTATGGTTCAATGTCATGACAATGGCTGCAATGATGACAATGTGGAAAATGGTGTGGAAAATCTACAGTTCTGCATTACAGTAAAAAGTAGAGCAATTCCAAATGTAGCACAAAAATCCTGAAAACAGTTTTAGCTGAACTGTTTTATGAAGTATTCTCTTTGGACCACCATGTTCTTAAACACTGTGTCTGTCTTTACACTGTTGACCGGTCTTGATCATATATTCATGGTTATCTCTAGTTTTGGATATTTCTATGATTACAAGATGTGTTACAAATCATAGCTGCTTACTTTTTACTCCTTCTTTCTCACTTTTTGAAATGATATCTATTCTCTTTTCAGTACCTGATGGGGAATACTTGTCTGGAGTCTCTATACTTTCAGTGAAAATACTTCACAAGATAGTAAAGATTAATTTCTCCCTGAAAAGATCATCTCACTTATGTCCTCAAAACATCTAGAGATGTCCTAATTTATTTTTTTTTTCATGTTGTCTTCTTTATACAAATCAGATAACTTAAGTCAAAAGCAGATAATCAGGAAATTTCAGCAACAAAAACAGATAAAAGATCCAAGTCCAAGTAAGGGAAATTTAGATGAGTAGTTTCATAAAGTATTTGGATAAATGTGACTTACAACAAATACTTTAAAGAATGCATATATTGAAGAATGAAATCACAGAAAAAAAAAAGTTAAATGAATTAAGATCTGTTTTTCAGTCCTTTTGGAAGCTAATGGAAAAAATTACTTGCACATGAGCAAAAGCACCACAAAATAAAAATATATATGTGTGTGTGTATTGTCTGAAAGGACTGTTCTAGTTTACCTGAGAACACTGGGGCCGTGTGTATTAAGTTGATGTGTCAAGGTTTTGGTAGCAGGAGGATGCAGGGAGGGACTCTCTGTAAAGCTATTAGAAGTTTCCCCAACATCCAATGAAGCCAATGCCAGACACCTCCAATTACAGACCCACCTCTGACTGAGGCTGAGCCCACCAATGATGATGGCAGTGCCTCTGGGATAACAAAATTTAGAAGGGGAAAAAAATGTTCTATGCAACAGTTACAGCCCTAGAAGAGAGGAGTGAG